>JALMGF010000007.1:24205185-24492685 GCA_023333645.1 Sceloporus occidentalis
TTCATTGGTTTTCTTCTGCACAGTTTTTCCCCCTTTGGTCTCCCTATCATACATGCACATCATTACACTAATACACCGCCTGCAACCTCCAATTATCTCCCTCTTCCTGCCCAGATGCCATTCATTAGACACTCACCCATATGATCGGTCACAAAGTCACACTTGCCATGCACCATTTGTACAGTGAGTAGGTGCATCAGTCTGCCCAGTGATACCTTGGCAAAGCACAGTCATGGACGCTCCCCGCATACCCCTTCACCCCATATTCCCCTGTTGGACTATCTGGTTTGTGTATGTTGTAATTACATTCATTGCATTATTGACAACCTGCCCTGTTTGACGTACTTTCGCGTTTTTGCTTTGCTGCAGACCCATACTGGTGCTAGGCTGTTTATATGCCAGTGCGATGATGTGAATTTTCTGTTAGAGTTGGAGTATCACAGTTACTTTTTGCTTCGGTTTTTAACCCTGGAGAGTAGCTTCATTTCACTTTCCACCCAATTTTGCCTCATATGTAATCTAAACAGCTAGGCTTCAAAGCAATTTGAAGGTGCTTTATTTGGCCAGTGTGGATGACTCCTCAGTTTCTTGACCTGCCATGTGAAAATAACATACCGTATTTTCCGGCGTATAAGACGACTGGGCATATAAGACGACCCCCAACATTTCCAATTAAAATATAGAGTTTGGGATGTACTCACCGTATAAAACTACCCCTCTTCCAATGCACATCAAATAAAAATTAAAAAAATCAGATTTGATTTCAATATGGTAATTTAAATTCAAATGCTTATGACATGCAGGTACTTAGCAGGAAACCTTGCTGTATACAAAGCCTGCTTGGATTGGTCAGTTCTCCCTGCTTGCCCAGTGCTCCCTGTCTCCAACACTATCAGAGTGATAGCTGCTTTCATACGATCGCTTCATATGGCGGGGATGCGGACGCGGCCGTTTTTGAGCTCCCCCCACTATATGCGGCGACCGCAGATTCCCCAGTCCAGCTCAGAAGTTTCAGCACCTGCCCTATAATATGACACCTGGCGTATAAGACGACCCCCGACTTTTGAGAAGATTTTCCTGGGTTAAAAAGTAGTCTTATACGCCAGAACATACAGTAATGTAAATTTCAGTCCCTTTGACCACATCCTTTTCTGTTTCTCCATCTGAATATTATATCCAACGTTCTTTGCCCATTTTATCTTTCACTTGTTTTTCTTCCATATCAAACCTGAATAATTTATACATTTTACTAGTCTCATGTTCATCATCTGTACATAGCTGCAGTTCAAACTCTGATTAGTCTTGTTCAAAACCGTAACTCAGGGGTAGGCAACCTTTTTGACCCGGGGGCCGGGTTGCTGTCCCTCAGACAACTGGGGGGCCGAAGCCAAAAAATACATAATTAAATAATTTTTTAAAAAATTATATAAATAAATAAACCGGGACAAATGTAGGGCAAAATTTTCAAATGGAGGACACTTTTTTAAAAAAAATGGAAGACATGCGAAAAAATTTGCTGATTTTTAAAAAAATGTTAATATAAATGCATGTTTCTGAGGCTTCTATAGACAATTGCCCCCCCTCGCCCCCGCTTGCCCCCCTTCCCTGCCTCCTCCTGATAGGCCAAAGGCCCCTTGCCCTCACACGAGAGGCCAAAGGCCCCAGCGGCAATCGGCAGCAGGACCGGGCTGGGGCCGGTCCCAAGGCCTCGCCGGGCCGCATCTGGCCCGCGGGCCATAGGTTGCCTACCCCTGCCGTAACTCTTTTCATCCATCTTAAATCTTTCAAATAACTGTAAATACATGTACCACTGAAAGCCATAGCTTTCTGCAAGTAGTTGCTCATTTGATTTAGTTTTATATTATTCTTCACAGTTCTCCAAAAGGTCTTAATATGGGCTTTCTTTGCCTGCTGTTTTGTTTAATGTGATTTTACCTGTGCTTCTGCTTGTACAAGTTGTGATTTCACACAGATATGAACAAGTGATGCAACACTTCGATACACAGTGATGTGATCCAGGATTTTCATTTGGTATTTTTTCTGCTTTTACCAGCAACTTCTTTAGAGCAGGTAGTTGACAGAAAGCAACAACAGGGGGCTTATTACAGGTTGAGTCTTCCTTATCTGAAATGCTTGGGATCAGAAGTGTTTTAGACTTTATGTATTTATTTGGATTTTGGAATATCTGTGTGTGTATTGAGATATCTTGGAGATGGGACCCAAGTCTAAAGATGATATTCATTTATGTTTCATATAAGCCTTATAAACATAGCCTGAAGGTAATTTTATAAATCATATTTTAATAATTTTCTGTGTGAAATGGTTTGTGTACACTGAAACATCAGAAAGCGAAGGTGTCACTATCTCAGCCACCCATGTAGATAATTTTGGATTTTGGAATATTTTGGATTCTGGAATTCCAAATAAGGGATATTCAACCTGTAATAGCAAATTTAGCTATCAAGTTTTCTTTGACTGCCAAGTGATAAGTAAAAACTGATGTGTAGAAATCAACCATATCATTGTCTCCATATTTATTGTCTCTTTTTTGCAGAGAAACATTCTCTAGAAGCCCAATGGATGCTGTGCTCAGTGATGAGAGATGGATATTCTCTTCAAGCAGTTAGCATTTTTCTTCCTGGGCTCTTTGTTGGTAGATAGTGTTATTGTCACCAATATATTTAATCCTGAGTGTCACACTATTGCTATATATGATGTCATTTTTAATATGTTTGAGATGGCATATGAGCATCATTTGTTTTTAAAACAGATTTGTAACACTTGTGTTATATCTGATGGTTAAAATAAAAAATAAATAAAATAAAATTTTTATTTTTATACCGCACCTTCCAAAGATCAGGGCAGTTTACAGTAGGATAAAAACAATACAGGTAAACAACATACATTAATATAAAAATACATACAGTGAAATAAAAATAAACTAAAAGCCCCGTTAGCCGATCCTCTTGCTCTTAAAGAGGAAGGGAGGTCTGTTAGGACTTTACTCGGTGAATGCAGACTGAAATAGAAAGGTTTTTAGGTCCTTTCTAAATTGGGCCAGGGAGGTGGCCGAGCGGAGCTCTGTGGGCAGCGTGTTCCAAAGGGCCGGGGCGGCGATGGAAAAGTCCTCCTCATGGTGGAGGTGAGCCTAGCCCCTGGTACCCTAAGTAATTGCTGCCCAGATGTTCTGAGGGTGCGGGACGGAATATACGGGGAGAGGTGGTTCTTCAGGTACCCCGGGCCCAAGCCATTTAGGGCTTTATAGGTAATCACCAACACCTTATATTGTGCCCGGAAGCGAATGGGTAGCCAATGGAGGTCTTTTAACACCGGTGTTATATGGCTGGCCCTGGAAGTACCAGTGACCAGCCTGGCTGGTCACATCCAGGAATGATATATATGAGTCTTCAGTGGTGCTGTAACAGATGAATTAGGATGAACAGAGTTGGTGCTGTTTGTAAGAATTTCAAACATTTTCTGCACTGGGAGGAGGCCATTAAGTGCTTTTCTGAGGATGCTTTGCTATAGTTTACCCATAATTAACATACAATGGAACCATCTATCTGCTCATTACTGTGCCTTCCATTTGAAGGCAATTTTTTTTTATTAAAAGTAAAATTATTGCACATGAGGACCAATGTACTGTAGATAATGTAGTGATAACTTCTACACAAGGTGTTTTGTGTTTCAGGAAGTCAGTAAGAGCCTGAATGCCATTATTAAAAGGTATGTTGGTATAAGTGATAGAACATCAAGTGTTCAGACTGAATGTTTCAACACTGAATGCATGTTGTTTGTTCAAACTTTCTATTTTTACTAACATTCACAAGTATATTTAAAATGTAATGTATATATATATTTCATACCAGAAGCTGTAGTTGTAGATCAATGTATTGTGAGATTCTCGTTGTGACTGTATTGTTATCAGAAATAGATGAGAGGCCCTGGATTGCTGGGTTTATGAATTTTAGATGACATAAAAACCTATTAAGAGATAGTTTGGGGTTGATGAGAAGATCAGCTGTTTCCATATCATGTCAGTTCTTCTTTTAAAAATATTGTACATTTTTGTGATATGCTTGTTGTGATTTTTCATGATGTGTTTACCAATAATCTTGTAAATTTTTACATCACTGATTTGTCTAACACCTACAGAGAGGTGGTCAGAAATTTTAATACATATTTCCATACATATTGAATGCATACATAATACATAACACATATTGCTGGCCCTTCATCTGCAGGTTAAATAATATCTGTTCTCATCTGCCAATTTCTCAGTGTGTTTCTTTCTTTCTCCCTGTGTCTTTCTCCCTCTCTCCCTCCCTGTGGACTTTTTAATTTTTATTTTATTATTTTATACCCTGCCTTCCCCCAATACAGGACTTAAGGCAACTTATGATATAAAGATCAATTAAAAATCAGTGAAATAAGCTTTAATTATAAAACTAAACACTGGTGTGTTACAGATCGCCGCTTTGCGGCAGCCTGCCGGCGCTGCTAGTTGCTCCGCGCGGGAGCCTCAGCAGCCAAACCGTGCGGCTCCCGCGCAGAGCAAAAAAGAAGCCCCCAAATGGAGCTTCTTCCTGCGGCGCAGTTATGACACCGCGAGGCGCCAATGGCGCACTCACAACATCATAAGCGCCGCGTGACGTGCAGACGCACAGCTTCTGCTACGTCAATATGGCGGCGGCCGTGTGGAATGGCCGCTGCCATATTGTATGTATTCAGTACGTACTAGGGTTAGGGAGGTGCGGAAGCACCGTCCCTTCCTAACCCTAGGTACGTACTGAATACGTACAATATGGCGGTTTGTAACCCGCCATAGAGTTTAAATTAATTCAAAAACATTTTAAATATTAAAAAATAACTGGAAAAGATGGAGTATATAAAACACCTCCCATTATAAGACTCTTCCATGTCAGGCAATTAGAAGACAAAAACCTTCCTGAGTAAAAAAGTCTTTGCCTACCAATGGAAGGAAAGCAGAGGGGGTCAGCATAGCATTCCATGGTGGGGAGCTACACAGCAAGGAAGCAGCTACTAAGAGAGTAATTTCTTGTGTCCTCACCAATGTTCATGTGAGAGTAAAGGAACTGAGAGAAAGCCTTTCCTCAAAGTTTACCAAACCTGGGCAGGCTGCTCAGGAGAGACACGATAATATCAGATACTCTGAATTAAGTTGTATAAGACTTTATAGATAATAAAAAGAACTTTGGAAATGGAAATGGACAAGTACCTGGTTGTTCTTATTAGTTGTTATAAAAGGAGTAACAATAAGTATTTTCATATTTGTGGTAGCCTTTATTCTGTGCAACTCTGAACAGTTGCTTGCTATTGCTACAGATGCCTTATTTAGTGCCTGAACATGACAGGCCAAGATAAAGCTGCTTCAGGCCCCTTTGGAGGTATGCTGTTTAAATGGCACACTCATCCTAAGAGGGCAGAAGCTACGCCAAAGCTGCTTAGGACTGGAGCATGGCTTTGGCGCAGCTTCCAGCCTCCTAGGATGCATGCATCATTTAAACTGCATACCCCCCCAAAGTGACCCGAAGCAGCTTTATTTTGGCCTGTCTGTTGAAGCCCTTGCTATATATAATCATGTATAAGTCTAAAGATTTTAGTCAAAAAATTGACCCAAAATACCTGAGTTGATTTATCCATGGGTTAGTCTAAGTACTGTACTTTAACTCTTATTTTTTTAAAAGAAGAATCATCCACTGGTGAAAGGCAATCTGTCCTGGAAGCACTGACCCAACCCCCCTCTACTCTCTCATCCATTTACTGTGAGCACAAACAGTAATGCCAGCTGGAATTTTGTAAATTGTTTGGCACCGTTTTCCTTTGCTTTACCCTCTAGATCCTTTGTTACATGCCCCTAAGTTTTACCCTCAACTTAACCATGGGTCATATGAAAATCCATAATTTTGGGCCCAAAAACTGCCCTTGACTTATACATGAGGTCGACTTATAGTCGAGTATATATTATAGTTTAAATGCACTTTATAGAATGGAATCATACAGTTGGAAGAGACCACAAGGGCCATCCAGTTCAACCCCTGCCGTGCAGGAACTCACAATCAAAACACTTTGTGTTGCTTATTAACATATGCCATTAATTATTTGAGGGATTATAATTAGATCTCACTGTATTTAAGTCTAGATTTAGGAATGGTTGGAGGACCCAATCAAATCAATGATACTTAAACTAGCCATGGGTACATTAAATTTCACTGATTTCAACGGAACCACTTTAAAAATGACAAAATCTGGATCGCCTCTAATTTCTCTTTAGATGTTTGTTTCAAAATAATCTAGATTTACATTATACTGAAATCATTTTATTGAAAGAATTTGAGCTTCCATAACCAAATGCCTGTTTCATCAGATATTAGTGTGAAACTAGATTACGATTCAGAGAAACCAATTCTATATTATTGTGTTGTTGTTGGTTTTTTTGTAAAGGGGTGTCTATATAACATCTTTCCTTTAAATGGTTCCCAACATGACCTAGAACATTTCATAAAAGCATCAGCTGTTATAAGAAAACAATAATGATGAAATAACATATGGGGAGGGGTGTACTTAATGCTGCAGTATTATACACTCTTATCTGGCTGTAAGTCCTACTGAATTATATTGGATTTTCTTTTCAGCATACATGTACAGGATTGTACATCTGTACATAAGCTAATAGGCAGTAAACCAAAGTTACAGACCAACCTAGTAGAGGAAAAAAATGGGGACTAAGAGCAAGCACTAGAATCATAGAATCGTAGAGTTGGAAGAGACCGCAAGGGCCATCCAGTCCAACCCCCTGCTATGCAGGAAATGTAAATCAAAGCATCTCCGACAGATGGCCATCCTGTCAGCAACTCATCTGAGCCCTTTAGCCAATGCTGGCATACGGCAGAGTAAACTGGCAAATTCAGAAATGTGGTTCTCAGTCCTCAGTTGAGATAACAGCAGCTGGATGTCTTCCAGGAACTGAAGAAATGCAGGAACCCCCGAGGACTCTCAGCAACCAATGCCAGGCTTCAGCTGATAAACGACCAGACAAGCCAAGTCTCCTGAAGTGCTTTATTTACAGTGCTATAATACAGATCACAAACGAATACCAACTCTCCAGATCACAAACGAATACCAACAACCCACAAGCAATTACTGGAAGCCCTTGAGTTTATATAGCCTTCAGACCATGCAGTCTCCCAAACACAATCACTTCCTGTCCCACACTCTAAAGCGTCCTCCTGTGCAATCCAGACACGTATTTCATCATCCAAGTTTAGTGCACGCAGGCACCAGAGTGTCCTTGAGCCTATGAGCATCAGCTGTGTATGATCAGCCTTGTCCTTCCCAGTGCTGGATGCTCATGGTCAGACACACACACATCTAAGCATTTCCCAGTGTGCTAACTTTAACCCTTTGACACATCCAGCCTCTGCTTAAAGACCTCCAAAGAGGGAGACTCCACTACACTCCGAGGGAGTTTGTTCCACTGTCAAACAGCCCTTACTGTCAGGAAGTTCCTCGTAATGTTGAGGTGGAATCTCTTTTCCTGTAGTTTGCATCCATTGTTCTGGGTCCTGTTCTCTGGAGCAGCAGAAAACAAGCTTGCTTCCTCCTCAATATGACATCCCTTCAAGTATTTAAACAGAGCTATCATATCACCTCATAACCTTCTCTTCTCCAGGCTAAACATCCCCAGCTCCCTAAGTTGTTCCTCATAGGGCATGGTTTCCAGACCTTTCACCATTTTGGTCGCCCTCATTTAGACATGCTCCAGTGTCTCAACATCCTTTTTGAATTGTGGTGCCCAGAACTGGACACAGTGTTCCAGGTGGGACCTGACCAAAGCAGAATAGCTTGGCACTATCACTTCCCTTGATCTAGACACTTTACTTCTATTGATGCAGCCTAACATAGCATTGGCCTTTTTAGCTGTCTCATCACACTGTTGACTCATGTTCAACTTGTGGTCTACTTGGACTCCTAGATCCCTTTCACACATAGTCTCCTTAAGCCAGGTGCCCCCCACCCCCCAACCTATATCTATGCATTTCGTTTTTCTGCCCTTACATTTTTCTGTATTGAATTTCATTTTGTTAGCTTTGGCCCAGCTTTCCAGTTTATTCAGGTCATTTTGAATTTTGATCTTGTCCTCTGGGATGTTAGCTACTCCTCCTAATTTGGTGTTATCTGCAAATTTGATAAGTATGCTTCTATAATGAAGGCAGCAACAATTAGCTAGGTAATCACAACATCTGAACTCTTCCTAGAAGCTAAGATGACTAAACTGAGGCTGTCATACTTTGGCCACATCATGAGAAGACATAACTCACTAGAAAAAAAAATAATGCTAGGTAAGGTCAAGGGAAGTAGGGAAAGAGGAGGACTGCATTCCAGATGGATAGACTCAGTCAAGGAAGCCATGGCCTTGAACTGCAAGACCTAAGCAGGGCTGCTGCTTACTGTGTGACTTGGAGGTCTCTCATTCATGGGGTCGCTATAAGTCAAAGTTGACTTGAAGGCAGTTAACAACAACAACAACACAACTACATGGAACATATTTTGCTTCACCTCTGGGTGTTGACAATGAAAAGCGTCAAACAGATCTTCATTAGGAGACTATGCTTTTTGCTGACAGCAGAGGGTTACCTTACCTCTGTGGGTAAGTATATCTTACAGAAGGACCTGCAGGAATGATCTCAGCTGCAAGACAAATGACTATCTCCATTGCCAGACAATGGGAATCATGTGAGAACAACAGGCAGCCTTACTCAGCCCTGGAAATATCCTTGTTTGAGCAATCCTTGCAATCAGTTTTCTTCAGTCTTTCAAGGTACAGTTGACTATATCATTTATTATATTCCAGAAATTCAGGATATCAGATCAAATGTATTTTTATTTTCATAATGTGAGAAGAAACAAAAGTCCCTATTTTGCCATCTCATGTTCCACAGAACTACATTAAAATGAGATACTAAAGGGTTGGTATATGCAGCACAGCCAGATTATTCTATTTTCCAAGGCTATTGCTCTTAAAAGATTTCACCTAAATCTTTTATGTTTGACTTCATAAAAAATTCAGAAATAGAGTTTCCTACAATTAAGCAGCTCTCTGCACTTTTATAATGGAATGCATTTTTAAACCCATTGGATGTAGCATTCCATAATTGAAGTTGACATGTGACAGCCTTTACTTCTGCACAGGAATCTATGTGAATATGCCTACCAAAATCATTGCTGAGTGTTCAAGAACAGCTGACTGCTTATTGGGACCTTTCAGTCAGGTGCTTTTCTTACCAGAATATAGCCAGAGTACTGGAAATGATTGGGTATTTATAGCACACAGAAGCTCAGGTTAGTGAAAAAGAAAATTGTGGGAAATTATTTTCCGGTTATCCTTACATTAGCAGAAGCACTCGAAGAAAACTTATTGTATGGAGGACTATATTCTTTCATAAAAGGAGAATCTGCTTTGGTAGTTGCCATTGGTGGTGTTGAAGAGCTGCCAGGTAGCGTTGAGCCCTAGAAATAAATAAGAACTGGACAGACTCACACCAAATGTCACCATGGCAAATGTCCTATTTATAAGAGACACTGACCAAATGACAAAAAGAAATGCCCAAGTAGTGCAGCAAGTCAGCTTCCCACACTGTTGCCTGAAAATCTGACTATAAGAGTAGTTAATGGAACTAGCCATAATCTAGAAGTTTTGATCCGTTACGCAAATGTTAAAAGATAATAGTTGTATAAGTTCCAAACCCGATCTTTTCAAGTGTGCTTGACATGCCTACTGACTGAATCAGAAAGATTTCTTTCTTGCAATGTGCTGGGTGTCAGATGCCAAAGATAGGAAGGCTTTGTTGTTGAGAGAACTTGTCTGCTCCTCAGTTTCAGTTTGCAAAATAGGATGGAAAGAGGGTCCACAGAACCCCAGGTTATGATATCAAAATACTGGTCACTAGAGAAACAAGGGCCTCTATTACAGTATATCTTGTTAAAGGCTGGTGGATAGGGATTCATGTTCTACCTCAGGACAAGACTGAGAGGGGAAGGGGGGGGAAGAAGCTGGTTGCTTTCACGGCTAGTAGCAAGGCTCTGTGGAGTGTCAAGGGGCAGACTTTTCAGGACATGCAGATGGGATGGGATCTGCTGCCACAGAATTTGAGGTCTACTGATGCCTAAGATGCTACCTAACAGAATTTGCATTAGAGGCAAAAAGAGTGATGAATCCCATGGGGAGAGCCAATGTGGGAGTTAGGCTCATGGATGGACAGTAATAACACTGGTATAGAAATGTGGGTGAAACTGGTTGTGACCTTTATTGGCTACAGTTTTACAACAGGTTTTGGCTTTGCATGTGGCTGGATCATGTCACTGGGTAGCCTGGCTGCCAATGCATTCTCTGCACCAGTGGTTCTCAAATTGTGAGGTGAAACCTGGGCAGGGAGCATGAAAGTTGCTCAAGGGGAATGTAAGACTTGGGGGCCTTGGTCCCTCCTCCTCCACTTCCGAAACTTTTTCTGTCCTGGAGGAGAAGAGAAAGGGAAGTAGGGCACTTGGAGCATCTGCCTGAGGCAGGAGGAGAAGGAGGTAGAAGGAGCAGGACGGGAGCTATTTCCTTATAAAAAGTTAAAATAAGAATATAGATGAATGTGTAAATGAAAACATGCACACTAAACAAACAAAATATTTTATCCATATACTATATTGTGGGGCACAACGTCTATATATAGGAGATAACAAAGGTAAAAAAATCTGAGAACCACTGCTCTATGCTCCAGTCTGACTGCTGAAGGAGCACTATGGGGAGTGATAGGAGTAACAAACTTACTGAGGCATGTTCCTCTTCCTGCATTTGGGTATGGGGTAGAAATATTGGTCTCTGGTTAAACTGGATTAGGGTTTCAATAATGCCAAATTCTAGACATGGTCTTAACTGGCCTGGATTCCAAGTTTACTTTCTTTAAAACAACAACAACAACAACAACAACAGTCAAGCCCTTGTAGAACTAGATATGGAGCAAAATGCGTAGTTGCTACTCTGTCCAGTTGTTTTGTTGGAAACAGGCCTACCGCTGTACTTCCATGCATTCAGTCAATGAATGAAATCTCACACTTCTGACAAATCTTTTTGAAATAATTATAAACCTGACCCATCTTCTTCCAAATCCATTTCCCAAATCCATGGATCAACGCTATTTTAAAGGAAAGCCTGGATTTAAGGGGAAAGTCTAGCTGACAGCTGTTTTGCACAGCTCTTTCCAAAGATTGCACAAAAAGCGATGGTGTAATTAGAGTGAAAGTAGGAAGTATAAAACAGGGATAAGGGTTTCTAGTACCAAAATA
The DNA here is from genome assembly GCA_023333645.1 of Sceloporus occidentalis. Taxonomy (NCBI): domain Eukaryota; kingdom Metazoa; phylum Chordata; class Lepidosauria; order Squamata; family Phrynosomatidae; genus Sceloporus; species Sceloporus occidentalis. The sequence goes on from JALMGF010000007.1 coordinate 24,216,541, forward strand.
CAATTACAAGTAGTTACTGCCATGAAGGCTGTTATTTTTCCTGACTTGTATCTGCATAATTTGACATAGCAATAGTATGCATTTTTACTGGACTACCAAAGAGGGAAAATTAAACTCCATTATGAGAGGGGCAGCTAGGGTTTTCCACTGCCTAATGTGGGAGGGAAAAGGCCACTTTTCATTATCACCATATTCTCTCCACCTGACATTTCTTCCATCTTTCATTACTGCCCCTTTGACCTCTGGCCCAACTTTGCCTTGTCATGCAAATCCTTGATGTTAACTTTTTAAATTTTATTTGAGTATTTATACCCTGTTCATTGACTACAAAGGCTCTCAAAGCTACTGACAAATTGTTAATTTCAAAGTTCTATGCCCTCAGGTTTAAAGTCTAAATAACACAGGACATACAAGGAAAAGGGAATAGCAATGGGGAAGGAGCTTAAGTCCAGCAGATACTACTGATTCTTAGTGGCCCTGGGCAGTGGCAGTTGGGATGTAGAGAAATCCTTTCATCTGCTTCTGGGCCTAGGCATGATGGAGCTGTGTCTTGCCTCTTCTTTTCTTTGCAGCAGAGCACCACCACAATCTCCACCTGCCAATCTGCTCTTTATTTAAAGCAGACCCAGCAGATTCCTGCAGTCACTGAGTCTTTATAGAGCAAGCAGGCAAGAGAATGAGGTGAGACAATGGGTGCCAGGGAGGGAAGCATGGCATAGGTAGAAAATGAGGTAAGCTAAGAAGAAGGAAGGAAATGTGGAGGTGTGGTGGTGAGTGCAAGGGAAGTGAAGTTCATCAGCATGAGATGAATAAGGAGAAAGAGGAGGAGAGAAGGAAGAAAGGAAGAGTGAAAGGTGCAAGCAGTGCAGGGGTTAAACTTGGGGGCTGAGAGGTGTAGCCCATACCGAGTGACAACCAGAATGAAGATGAACACCTGGTGGGCTAGTCACCCGTCATCCATCTCGCCCCATCTGCCCCCACCCTTTCGCCAGGGTACCTTTGCAGAAAGGGGGGGAGAGGAGAGTTGTGGAATGGGGGGAGGCACTGCAGAGCCTTGCCTCATGTCCTGGATTGCTGCCAGCAATCTCTGACTTGTGCTGATAACCAAGCCTTCAACCAACATGTGCAAGCAAAACAAACCTTGTGGAGAAGCAGTCTAAGAGCAGGCCGAGGAAGCAAGCTGATGTCAGGGTTCCAGAAAGTCAAGCGTACCGAAAGACAACCCGAAGTCAGGAAGCCAGAAAGCAGCGTGGTCAAAACAGTCCAAGGTCACAATAGCCAAGAGATAACAGAGGTCCGGTCCGAGGTCAAGATAACAAGGTAGCAAGGTAACAAGATGTCAGGAGCTAGAGCGACAGCAATCACACCAAGGGCTCATGCAATAAACTCTAGCAACAAACTCAAGCCTCTCTCCCACTTAAATCAGGGAAGCTCTCCCTCGAGCCACCTGAGGCTGGTTTGCCGATTGTCTTTCTGCAATCCTCCTGGATCTGCGCCTGCAAGCACTCTCGGCCCTTCTCTCTTGATAAGAAGGCACTTGCAGGCACGCCTCATCTCCCGAATCACTACTAGGCTGTGGCACCATAGAAGGCCTTTCCTCAGCACTAGGACCTGGTTGGACCTCCTGCTCTGGGGCTGGGGAAGCACAGCTGGGACCTGGCAGAACAGAACTAACACCTGGCGTAGCCTCAATCAGCCCTTGCTCTGGAGGAGGCTCATCCTCCTCCTCATCCTCCGAGAGCTCATCTTGGTTGGCCATGACACCTCATCCTCTATTCCCCCCTCTACCCTGACTTTCCTTCCCTCCTGCTGCCTTGCCCTGCCCACACAGTGGCCCAGCAAGTTCTGGACCTTTCTGGGGGTGTCCTGGCAAGCAAGGAGGGAAGGGAGGGTGGGGCAATCTGCCATTGCTGCTACCCCCTAGCAGCCCTGAAGGGAGAGACAGGATGGAGAGGGAGTAGTGTACTGGGAGAGCATGAGAAATAAGTATGAGAAATAAGTGACGCATTGTGAAAGCATGAGATTAGACAAGGGAGATGAAGGAAGGGAAGGGCGAGTGCAAAAAGCAAGGGAGGGGACCATGAGTTGAAGTAAGATGCAATGAGGGAAATTTGATAGTACAAAATGAAAGAAAGAGCATGGGAAGTGCAGTGCTGGCAGTGATATATTCAAATATTTTAATTCAAGTCGAGTCTGATGTCTCTACATCAAGTCTCCAATTGAGTCTCAAGTCCTTGCAAGATACTTTCAAATCAAGTTGCAAGTCAAGTCTCAAGTCTGAGAGACAACTTTAATAGGAAAAAGAGGTGGGGTGATGGTGTGTGTGTATTGGGGGGAGGTTCAGTAACTAGAAAATCAAGAAAATCTGCACAAAGTTAGGTTAAAAAATTCTTGGAAGGGAACAGCAAACTTGTTAGGCAATGGGCTTTCAAAGCTTTAGAAGGCTTCTCTGATGTGCATCAGGGACAGGCTGGCTGCTGAGTAGACCTCAACCCCCACCATTGCCTAACACATTTGCTGTTTCTGGCTGAAATGAGGCCAGCAAGTCAATTGCTAAAAATATATAAGTCTCAAGTCAAGTTGAGTCAGTGCATCATTTATTGCTGGGTCAAGTCCAAGTAGAGTCATTGAAGTGACTTGACCCAAGTTTACATTACTGAGTGGTGATGGCCCCAGAGAGGAGGTACAGTAGTGGGATGAAGTGAAGCAAGAGACAAGGGGGGGATGAAGCTCAGTAACACAGCAGCAGATATCCTCCAGAAACAGAAGTGTGGTGCAGTTCATAACTCATGGTGCTATATTGAGAAGAAGGGGGGAAGATGATGTTAAGGGAGAAATAGGTGTGTCACACTGGATTGGCCAATGGTATAAAAATGGCAGCACTGCCAAATTTATATTATTTATTTCATCCATAATAATTGGTTGGAGAGATTTAGCAGTGTGTGTGTGTCTGAACTTTTAAGGAAAAATATCAAAAATAAATTAGATTAAGAGGAATCTAAACCATCCATAAATATTAATGATGCAAATAAATTAAGAATTATGGCATCATATCTGGAAACAGTAGAGAAACATCTACTATTAATTGAGTACATTTTATTTTTAGGGGGGAAATAGGCAATTTGAAAAGGATAAAGTATTCCTTTTTATTTTTCCTGTAAACATTTTTTTTTAAGAAATTGAAAAAGCTAAGGAAATATATCCATTGCTTCTAGTCCTACTGCACTCAAAATTTGCTCATGAAGTTAGAGAACAGCAATACAGAGGACAGAATGGAAACAAAAGGATTGTATAGAATTAGATATATTTGTAAAAACAAAGCCTCTCTGGGTTTAGCAAAATTAAAGGTAAAGCTACAAGAAAAGCAAATTGGATTCATCATTAATGTGATGATGTTATCTTGCTATGAATCCCATATTGACAGTTATTACCAGGAATATGATGCAATCTGAATGTATTTTATTAAAATATATGATTAATATAAAATGATTAATATCTAAAAATCTATCTATATCTTATTGAAATAGACACAAATATACCAAATAGATGTAAAATAATACTGGAGCATGTATTGTGCGAACAACAGAATAAAATGTAAGGATAAATTATGATTGACACAAAGAAAACCCTATCAGCATTTCTCATGGAGAATTCCTTAAAATCACTGCAGGAATTATACCAGTGTGACTGGCAAGGGTAACAAATACAAATAATACAAAAATGTTGGAGAGACTGTAGTCAACAAGGGTTATATATCCATATCTACCAGTAATGTCCTGTTGAAAAACAGTCTGTAAAATATTGGTAGTAATGGCGCATTTTGTACATCATTCTACACATGACTTACCAGCATTGGTGCTTATTAACAGCTTGGGAGGAACAAAATGTAGAAGTGATGTCAAAGGAATTAATAGCGTTCATAGTGATGACATCTTGCAGAAGAACAGCTGGAAAACTGCAGAGTGTCTAACACTGCACCCTTGATGCATGTGGCAATACTCACCACAGTCCCCAACCAGGCTCTCCTCGGGAGCAAATCAAAACACTGATGCATCTGCTTTAATTAGCTAATTAGCTGACGGCAAAGATGAAATAACTTTTTAATGCAAGGTTCTGAAGTTTACTTTATTTATATACGAATGAGGGAGCCTTTTCTCAAATTATGGAAAGGAGACGAAACAGAAACTGTTCCTACAAAAACAGTGTCGGTAGGAAATCTCCCAGTTGCCCATACATTCTATTTACATGTCCATATAGAAAGTAAAGGATGAAAATAGGTTAAATCAATTTACCTTCTGTCAGCAATCAGTAATAACCATTACTTTCATTTCATATTCTTCTATTTTTGCGGGGGGCAGGCAGGGAGGTTGTTCTTTCTATTAATTTTTTCCCTCCCTGACCCCAGGGGAAACATGTGGCTTCCATGTCATTAAGGTGATGAATCCATTCTGGATTTTAGTCTAAATATTAAAGGAGTTATTTAAAGTGGAGAATCTATTTTGAAGCTAAGGTTTGGCAACCTGGATAGCTCCTTTAAAGTTCAGATGAAAATCTGGGGCAGTGCACAAACCCACTGATATGGGAACTACTGCCCCACTCACATATTAGGAAAATTACTTATCCGTAATGAAGTCAGTGCAAATGAGAGAGAAAGAGAGTAAGTGAGTGAGTGTAGCTGGCCAGTGCCTACCTTCCTTGAAAGAGAGGTTTACACCCAGTGTGTTTTCTCAAGTCATGTAACACCAGGAATAGTTTGCCTCTTCTGCTGAGCCAAGCAAAAAGTCCACTTTATTTCCCAGGCTGAGATGGGTCCTCCAACTAAAAGTTAATGGGTATGAGTGAAGATGATAGTTAATGATGTGCCTAGAGATCTATATTTCCTTCAAGTTGGTCCCTGTGACAAAAGAAGAGAGGTGTCAATGGATATAAGTTAGCCACCTGCCCATGGCTTGGATCCTCATGAATCCTGTTGTTCTATTTTGCTATCATGGTCACCACCCCAGTTTTGAAGAACTGGGCATAAAATTCCATGGCAAAAATGACTCAGTAGAGAACTCTTGTGAATTGATACCTGGTGATAGTAAGCACACCCACATGTGTGAGGAACATGCTCAGATTCTTTTGTTGAAGGGCCACTAAAAGCTTGTGCAATCCAAAGGAAAGGCTCTGATGTAATGTTGGCCCCTTTCCCAGCCTGCACTGTCAGTGAGCATCAGATGTAGATATGAATCTTTCCTTTGCAAAAGCTGACATTCTGTCATTCCATTGTCCAAGAATAACAGCTGATTTGGAATACTACCACTGAGCCCTAGTGTCTGGAAGCAAGCCAAGGAAAAGCTCTCCTGAACTTGACAGTCTTCAAGAGGGAACAGCAGACTAGGTTAAAAACCAAGCTGGATAATAATTTGAATGCTTTAGATCTCTTGGGATCTAGTTCAGCACCAGTCTTCAGTCACATTGAACCTAGAATGAGCTGCAAGGATCTAGATATGTACTGGGAAAGCAAATAGTAGCCAGATGTGTAGTTTTGGCCCTAGGCATATGCCCTGTTCACCTCTGAGGGATAAACGGTATAGGAGGACCATACAAAGTGATCAGGTCAAGACTAGGTGCTGAAGTCTGACTGATAGCTAAAAAGACACAAGTTGACTCAGCTTCCACTAGGAGTGAATGATATGCAACTATGAAAACTACTTTCAATGTGGTTCTGAAGAGTACCTGCTTCTGGTACCAGGGATCAACTTTTCCTCCTGAAAGCACGAGGAGAGATATATTGTTATATATCTCTATACCATTGCTAATTTAACCTCTGGAAAACATCATATTTAGGAGATGCTAAAATATCCCCCCCCCCCCATCCTCAACACCTTCTCCTAATCAATATACAGTCGGCCCTTCTTATACACGGATTTTTTATATACGGATTCAAGCATCCACAGTTTGAAAATGTTCAAAAAAAGTATAAATTTCAAATATCAAATCTTTATTATTCCATTTTTTATAAGGGACACCATTTTGCTATGTCATTATATTTAATGGGACTTGAGCATCCATGGATTTTGTTATCCTCGGGGGAATCTTGGAACCAAACCCCAGCGTATAACAAGGACCCACTGTACACAACTCCATCTGGTCGCATTAGTAGCAAACCTTCCTATTTATTCATTTATTTATTTAACACTGACAATTTAATTTTCAATCAAATTCAAAAAAGATATTATTATACCAATACATATCCAACTAAATAATCATACTATAATGGCTAATAACCATAACCACAGATCATTACATTGTTATTATTACATTATTACCTTGTTACATTGTCAGGTTTTTTTTTTATTGCTCAAAAAGTCCATAAATGGTTTCCGATTTTATAAAAAATATATCATTATACCTTGTTAGTTTGGCCATTCAGCAGCCTTAACAATCCATTCTTTCATCATGAAGAAAAGTAGGACAAAAAAAAATCAAAGATACTCATAAGACAGACGGGAGGAAGGGATTTTAGTTTACATGTTTAATTTACATGTTTAGTGTTTACAATGTCATTTTATTTCTCTTAAAGATTTTTTTTTTAAAAAACCCCAAAACAATCCATTATTCCATCATAGGCGCTTCAGACTGTTTCCTATTTTGGGCAAACAATGTTATTGCTTCTGTTATCATGTAATGAAGACATAATCCATGTTTACTGTCCAATTCTTTAGCAATAATGGCCAGCAGGAACATTGCAAAATCTACCTTTTAGATTTTAGACCAATTACTTTTTACTTTCTTACAAGTCCACCACATATAAAAAAGGAACCCTCCTTATCTTGACATCTCCTGCATTGGTTCGAAACATTGCCTCAAAACATGCTTGGACATTATTCCTTAGTTGTATTTTTTGGCAAAAAAACCCACTCTTATTTTCATTGCAAGAAATATGTTTTCTCAATCTGGTTGCTGAAATAGTGGTATAACCATAGTTTAGTGATGTAATAGGTCTATAATCCTTTATTAATGTCTCATCTGTATCTTCTTTACGAATCACTGTAATATCGGCATTTTTCCAAGTCTGGAATCCATTCTTTTTCTTGTAAATCACTACACATCATTTTAAGTTGAAGAAGCTCATATGGCTACTTCTAAAAAATCCCTCCCTGGGCCCTCTGGACTTCAATAAATATAGACCAGTTTCAAATCCCCCTTTTCTGCTCAAGGTGATTAAGAGGACAGTTGCCTTCCAACTCCAGGCCTGAGCATGTCCCTGCTGGTGCTTATGGACCTTTCAGCAGAATTCAGGATCATTGACAATGGTATTCCTCTGGAATGCCTGAGGGATTTGTGCTTCAGTGGTTCCAGTCCTATCTCTTGGGCAGGTTCCAGATAGTGGGGATTTTAAATTTATTTAGTAGCAGTAGTCTTGGTTTTATCTTTGATTCTTCTCTGTCGTGTATCCCTCAAATCCAGACCACAGCCAAGGCTTGTAGATTCTTTTTATACAACATTGCCAAAATCCGACCATATCTCTCTGCCTCTACTGCCAAGATTCTGGTCCATGCCCTAGTGGTCTCACGACTTGATTACTGTAACATCCTCCTGGCTGGGCTTCCTCTTTCTCACCTCCGTCCTTTAATTTCTGTCCAGCATTCAACTGCACGCATTATCACATCCACCCACCGCTCTGACCACATCTCTCCTTTGTAGGCATCCCTTCACTGGCTCCCCCTCCCTTTCCGCATTCAGTATAAGCTCCTGCTGTCGACATTTAAAGCCCTCCATGGACTGGCCCCTCCTTACTTATCAGACCTGATTTCTCCTCACCTTCCCACTAGGGCCCTCCGTTCTGGTAGTCAAGGTCTGCTGTCCCAGCCCAGGATTTCCTCTGCCCCATCTCAGATTCACCCCTTTTCACTCGCTGCCCCTCACTCCAGAAAACTTCTTCCCTCGCGAGCAAGAGCCATCACTTCTTTAACCAGCTTCAAAACGGAGTTGAAGACCATCCTGTTCAGAGAAGCGTTCCCAGGCATTGCATAATTGTCACTTGCTATTTGATGATCTTTTGTTGCCTGTTTTATTGAACCATTTCCTGTATTGGTATGTATTATATATATATATATTATCCTACTAGAGAGGCAGGCTAGCTCCAACAGGCCTCCCTGGTAGAAGATCAACCATTCATTAAGAAGCCAAGTTCTCCCTCCAGTCCATCTGCCTTGGTCCAGGCCTCGGAGGTAGAGAAGACTGCTGGACCTCATCCCCTTCCCCACCACCACTCCCTTCTCTTTTTGTGTTGTGTCTTTTTAGATTGTAAGCCTGAGGACAGGGAACTGTCTAATTAAAAAGATTGTATGTACAGCGCTGTGTAAATTTACAGCGCTTTATAAATAAAGGTTAATAGTAGTAGTAGTAGTAGTAGTAGTAGTAGTATTTAAAAACTACAGATAATCCATTTGGATCTGGAGCTTTTCCAGCTTCAAGCTTTTTAATTGCTTTAGCAAGCTCCATAGTTGTCACTGATACAAACTTTGCTTTTGTTCCCAATCATAGTTTATCCAATTGAAGTTTTGCATATCTGACATTTTCTTGTGGCCCATCACAGTCCCCTGTAGTATCCCTGTCCACTTTAGCTCACTCAGTCCAAATACTGCAATGTTTATATGTTCCATTTCTTGTTTTACTGTATCTAATATATCTATAATCAAGCTTCTCACATCACATTCCATGTTCCTATCTTATGTGTGGTGCAGCTTCAGACTTTCCTTTCAGCTCTGAGCATGCCAACAGCAGAATGTTCTTTTGGCTTGAGTCCAGATGCATCATTAGCCACAGCACAACTTGTAATTGTACTCTGTTTTTCTCCAGTACCTCGCTGAGTGCCTTCCAACCTGGGGCTATCTCTTGTTTCATTTTGGATTGTCTCATCATAGGATTTCATGGTAAAAGACATTTAAAATGGGTTTACTGTGCCTCCTTCTGTGCAGTACTAACAAGTGATAGCTATGGTTCCACTACTGCTGATGCCCAGTAGCTTTTTGGCACATTTAGGCGGGGTACAAACCGCTGCTTTGCGGCGGTCTGCCGCCGCCGCCAGTAGATCCGCGGGGGAGCTGGAGCCTCCAGACGGCGCGGCTCCCGTGCGGAGCGAAAAAGAAGCTCCAAAATGGAGCTTCTTCTTGAGTCGCGTTTGCGACGTAGCGAGGCGCCAGGGGCGCACTCGCTACGTCACAACCCCCGCGACACGTACGGACGCTCAGCGTCCGATACGTAAAGATGGCGGCGCCCCTGTGGAAGGGGCACCGCCATCTTGTACGTATTCTATACGTACTAGGGTTAGGGGGGTGCGGAAGCACCGCCCCTTCCTAACCCTAGTACGTATAGAAGACGTACTATATGGCGGTTTGTATCCCGCCAAAGTCTGTCACCTCAGCAAAATCTGTCTGGCATAGGAGACCCAACCAGAAACACTGCTGTCATAACCTCTTGCCTCATAGGAGCATGCAGTCCCACCACCACCAAAACGTAGTGCCATGGTGGGGTTTGAATAATTAAGAATGGGAAAAATAATTTGCCTCCTCCTTGCGAGTTAGAGAAAAAATAGTAATCTGCTTTGGGTCCCAATTTAGAAGAAAGGTGGGATATAATTTTTTTAAACAATTAATAACAACTTGCTTGCTAATGTTGACCCACCTCCTCCAAGTAACAGTACCTAAGTACTTGGACAAACTGAATTGCACCCAAAAAGATTACATAGTCCGTGAGTGAATTCAAATTTTCCCCCCCTAATTTCATCTTTTGTGTTACTAATTCCACAGTTTGCTTTTTTTTCCCCCCACTAATGTCTTTGCCTTTCAGTTTGAGAGGGGGAAAGTCATTCATATTCTGCAGCCATTAACAAATTCGTGTCACTTGGAGGAGCTTGTGGCAAGATACACAAGCCTTTTAATGTCTGAATGCTGAGGCAGAATTCAAATTTCTTTGCTGGCAAACAACAGTCATAAGCAATGTTAATTATGTTGTTATAGTTAATGTTGCTTACAAAAAATTAGCCGCAAGAAATGCTCTTCAACTGCATTGTTATAGGGCAACTTAACTCTGGAATGCATACCAGAATAGGTTTCTGGACTTTTAGATGGCACCTCTGTTGGAAGTAACCAAATTAGGATAGCCATGTTCCAGTGCCAGTTGCATGGCTGCCATTGCCACCAGGCTGTCCTAAAAACTGAACCACTATTGCTGCAGCCACATTTGCATGACTTTAATAGTTATTTAAATGCAATCCAAAATGTGTTTACCCATAAGTACACCTCATGAGGTTCAATAGAACATACTCACAGGTAAATTTGCATAGAATTGGTACCCACAATAGTGATTTACTTGGGCATTGAGCTTCATGATGTTGTGCACTGATCTCACATATATAATAACCATCAAACATTTCATTTATACACTAATTATGTTTTGGTTCTGACCATTTTATTATATCTGGGGATGACTGTGTTCCTTGTAACTGATGCTAATTTTCTCTGACATACAGACTAATGGGTATTTAACAAACAGAAAATGAAGTGACAGAATCAATTAAAATCCATCTGTTCAGCTGAATAAAGGACTGTGCCTAAAGGTTCAGATGAGACTTTGGTCAGCAGTAAAATCACATCTGCACCAATTCTGGCAAAAGAACAATCACTGTCTGTGGTGTTCCATCTAATCTCATCATTGGGTACAGTGAGGTGACTTTGGAACCTACAGCTATTATACAAGGATATCTGCACAGCCAAATAGCATCTGGATAACTTTGTGGACATGTGAATAATTCTATTAAGGGCTTAATTCCATTAAGGCTGTTATATTCTAGAAGTCCTAACAGCCAGTGCCATTGGACTAATAGGGGCTAGAAGAACCCCCTATTTCTAACTCAGTGCAAATCTTGCTAAAATAAAATTTCAACTGGAAGAAATTTGTGCATGGCTTCAAATGGGTAGTGATGCAGTAACAAGGGAACTCCTATCTGGTCGAGATATAAAAACTTTATGACACCTTTAAGATATGGTATATTCTCATATTCTAATCTTGACAACTCTGTGCTGTCTTAGCCTCTTATTCAGTGACCCTACAACTTTCTAGTTCTCTCTTGTTTTTTTAATTTTTTATTATGAAATAGACATACACACATATACATACACATACAAGAATATAAAAAAATTAAATAAACATGTATACACATACAATTACGACACATGGTGGAATGAGGGTGCCAAGGTTTACCAAACATTTTGGATTAATCAGGATGAGAGATTCACTTGCAATGATAGCCCAAAGATTTAGGATCAGGCTGTTGAGAAATGTGATAGATAGTGGATACTGATGAATAATCAAATTGGCAAAGCAGCCACCTGTCTCATACCTCCCAGCCTGCCCATAGGATCAAGCAAACAAAGAAACAACTTTAGTCTTCTTTGTAAAACATATAAAAGTATTTATAAATTACTTGTTCATAGTGAAACACATGGTCTAATGGAAAAGAAAGTGAGAAGAAAATTGGTTACAGGTCAGGGTGGTGCAGGAAGAGAGTAGTGAAACAAGAAGTCTGCAAACATGCGCACTAGCAGGTACTGAGTATATAAACATTGCTAACTCTAACAAGATTAGGATATAGCTTTTATGTATATATAGATTAAAGCCATTAGTAAACATTTGTTTGAACTACACATTACTTGCGTTGTTTTTAAACTGGTCTCAGTTCTTAGGGAAGCATAGGTAGACAAAGGCACATTTCTGCTACTCTGCTATTTTAAAGCTAGACCCTAACAGGTTTGGCTTTGATATTTTTGATATTTAAATGTTTTTGTTTTCTTAACAAAGGCTGAAGCCTTAGGAAACTTAAATTACTCTTCAAAGAATCTGTTGGCTGTAGCAGATTAGGATTAGGTGCAAGATTGTTCTCCCAGCAGATCTCAAAAAGCAACCTGCTAATAGAGGTGTCCTGCTGGTGAAGGGTCTGGAAACCATGCCTTGTGAGGAAAGATGTAGGGAACTGGGTATGCTTAGCCTGGAGAAGAGATGGTTAAGTGTTGATATGATAACCTTGTTTAAGTATTTGAAGGGGTGTCGCATTGAGGATAGGGCAAGCTTGTTTTCTGCTGATCCAGAGACTAGAACATGGAACAAATGGATGCAAGTTCCAGGAAAAGAGATTCCATCCACAATTCAAAAAGGACACTGAGAAACTGGAGCGTGTCCAAAGGAGGGTGACTAAAATGGTGAAGGGTCTGGAAACCATGCCCTATGAGGAATGCCTTAGAGAGCTGGGTATGTTTAGCCTGGAGAAAAGAAGGTTAAGAGGTGATATGATAGCCCTGTTTAAATATTTGAAGGGATGTCATATTGAGGAGGGAGCAAGCTTGTTTTCTGCTGCTCCAGAGACTACGACCCGGAACAATGGATGCAAGCTGCAGGAAAAGAGATTCCACCTCAACATTAGGAGGAACTTCCTAACAGTAAGGGCTGTTCGACAGTGGAACAAACTCTTTCAGAGTGTAGTGGAGTCTCCCTCCTTGGAGGTCTTCAAACGGAGGCTGGATGGCCATCTGTCGGGGATGCTTTCATCTGGATTTCCTGCATGGCAGGGGGTTGGACTGGATGGCCCTTGCGATCTCTTCCAACTCTATGATTTTATGATTCTATGATTCTAAGAACGTCTTGACAGTAAGGGCTGTTCGACAGTGGAACACACACCCTCAGAGTGTGGTGGAGTCTCCTTCTTTAAACAGAGGCTGGATGGTCATCTGTCGGGAGTGCTTTGGTTGTGAGTTCCTGCATGACAGGAGGCTGGACTGCATGGCCCTTGTGTTCTCTTCCAACTCTTTGATATACTAGCAGAAGTTCAATAAAAGGGGGATTTAGAATGGGTGGGACAAAACATTGCAATTGTGCTAGGACCGCAGCAGCCTGAAGTGGGCTGCCACCATGTTTCCAAATGTGCTGCCAGCAGGAGTGGATTTCCCACTGGCTTCGTTCCTGCAGCCGTTTGGTGGCTGCGGGAATGAGGCGCTCCCCAGGAAGAAGCTCTGGCACATTACACCCGCACCACACCGTTTGGCTGCCATGCAGTCATGATGTCATAATGGCGGCACCCGTGTATGGTGCGGCAGGTACATGCTAGGGTTGCGGGGCGTCTGTAAAGGACGCCCCAAGGCAACCCTGGCATGTCATGATGTCACCCCATAGGGCCCATCTGTAAAGCGCCAATGTTACTTTTTAAAGTATTTTTTTTCTCATAGACTTTGAGCTTTGTTGTCCTGTTTTGCATATTAAACAGGGTGGTATTGGGACCCATAAAAGAGAGCTGCTGTGAAGCAGCAGTAAGATACCTGGCCATGATGGGAAGATGCTGGGTACATTGTCATAACCACCAGAAGCCTTTAGCCCTCCCTCCCAATACCAGTGGGGAGCTCCAAAATTTCAGGCTGTGCCTGAAATGGGAGTACCACTCCATTTGATAGTCCTGATGAGAAATCTGCACTTAGAACAAGAGGCTACTGTTAGAACAGGATAAGCAGTAACAGAATTGTTTCCAATTGCCAAAGGGGTCAATCAAGGATGTATTGTATCACCCTATTTGTTCAAATTGTATGCAGAAAATATCATATGAAGAACAGGTTTAGAATTAGTAGAAGGAGGAGTAAAGATAGAAGGAAGGAACATCAACTATCTAAGATATGCGAATGATATCCTATTACCAGTGAAAAGCATCATAAGCATGGGACAGACCGTCCGAAAAGGGAGGCCTGCCGGTGGCCTAACTATCTGGCTTCCTTCCGCAGGAAAAAGAATCCGGAAAGAAAGGATTCTTTTTGCGCTGAAGGTGTAACACTGGCACACTCGTTACATAAGCACCATGTGGCGATGTGTGGATACAACACGGCACTTATGTAGCAATGGCACCGCCTGTGTACCCGAGGCACCGCCATTGTTACGGCGCCGTGCCATGTTAGGGTTAGGTACCATGTGGTTGCCGTGTGGTCCCTAACCCTAAAATCGGCACCAACACGGTGCTTTTGCATGATCTGTACCATGCTATAGTCTTGGAACAATTACTAAAGGAAGTTAAAAGAAGAAAATGTAAAGGCAGGCTTACTATTGAACATAAAGAAACCAAAAATAGTGACCATGGATAATTTACATAAATTCAACCTAGATCACAAAGAAATTGAAGCAGCTAAAATTTTCCCATACCTTTGATCAAACATTGATAAGAATGGGGACTGCAGTCAAGAAATCAGAAAAAGATTAGGCATGGGAAGGGCAGCTATCAAAGAACTAGACAGGATCCTAAAGTGTCAAGATAACTGAATACAAAGGACAGAATTGTCCAGGCCATTGTATTCCCCATTACCATGTACAGATATGAGAGCTGGACAGTGAAGAAAGCGGATAAGAAGAAAATAAACTCATTTGAGATGTGGTGCTGGAGAAGATTGCTGAGGATACCATGGATGACCAAAGAGTCAAACAAATGGGTCCTGGAACAAATCAAGCCTGAACTCTCCCTGGAAATCAAGATGACTAGATTGAAGCTGTTAAAACTTTCACCACATCATGAGAAGGCATGACTAATTGGAAAAGCAATAGTGCTGGGAAAGGTAGAGGGCAGTAGAAAGAAAGACTGCAGACGAGATGGCTAGATTCAATCAAGGAGGTCATGGGCCTGAATCTGCAGGATCTGAGCAGAGAACCTGAGAATATAGGGTCATGAAAATGTCTCATTCACAGGGTCATCATGAGTTGAAGTCAACTCAAAGGCAGCTAATATCAAACAACAGCAAATCTGACATTTCTTCATTCCAGCAAGCATACCATGCTGTCCTGAAGAATTACCACATTAACGCCTTTTTATGCAGGGCAGAGCCATGCTAGCCTGTCACAGCAAGTAGAAGAGATAAAATGCATGGGATGATAAATCAGTTGTCACATATTTCTACACATCCCTGGTTGATGTGAGGAAATAGAAATGCAAACTGCACTGGACAAAGTAAACGTGTATTTCTGATCTTAATTTAATTTTCCATATAGATTTTAAAAAAACCAAACTAGCAAGGATCTTTGAATAGATATGTTGATTTCACACTAATCCGAATACCAACTCATTAAACAGTTTGTATAATGCATGATATTTGATTTTATATCCAAACCTTTGGCCAACAGAGTACTGGGCTCCTTTGGCTTACATTTAGCACATCAGTGCATGGAAAATGTAAGATGTTGTGCCTGAATCATAGTTATAAAAATAGGCTGACATATTTTGCTCTTTGGGGATATGATATTATCTGTGAAACTAGCCTGAAAAAAATGTGTGTGCTAATACGCATTCCTTGCAAACAAGAGGATGTGATGGGAGTTGAGAATTACAATTTCTTCTTCTATTTTTAAAGACCATGCTGCGTTGTTCGACCTTTCTGATGTTTTATTTCATTCAGTGGCTGTGACTTGCTAGTTTTATAAAACAGATTATGACCACTGACATAAATAATTCCTGCTCTTCATATTTTCAATAAAGACTTCATCATCTCCCAACATCTGGAGAGAGCATTTACTTGGAATTTCTAGAATGTTGAAACCATTAGGCCAGCACTAGATTTCTTTTCTTCCTTCTCTTGAAGTGATTAGTACATGGACTGATGTCTTTTAAAAAGTTCATATCCCCATTATTGTAGGGCCAATGTTCTATCCCTTTCTGAAGTGCAAGAAAAATCAATCGTATTCCAGCACTGTAATCATAAATGGAGAGTAAATGCTACAGGCTATACTTAGAAAATGATTTAATAGTTTCTTTTACAACTTGGCAGTGTAGAACAGAAATCCAGGAAGTTCCCCAGGTGTGCACGCTGCTACATCACCTCGTGTCACCCCATCCCCTGTATGTGCACACTGCCCTGTTCCTCCTGCACATGCTGCTCCATGCCCCACTCACATGCCACTCAGCCCCCTCATGCATACTGCCCCATTCCTCCTGTGTGTGCACACCAACCCATTCCTCCCATGCATGCATGTTGTCCCATTCCTCCCACACACTCTCTGCCCTCCATGTGACATCCCATACTATTCCTCATCAGGAAAATGACGGACTGGCTTGGGGAGAGGGAGCATGCACCGTCCCCAGAAACCCCGCCCCTGGAAACCCCACCGGAAGTCTCACCCCCGGACAACCTGCCCTCCTCCAGCATTGAGTGTCACACTATGTGAGAACACCACTGCTTACAGATGACAACATTTTGTGGACTCCATATCCTGGCTCAGGCCTAATCCCGATTTTTGTTCTTGCTACTTCCTTGAAAATGTAGCTTATTGCCTTAACCCTGTTGGTGCACTTATAGTCACAGAACATGACATACAGTATATGATTTTTAACCATCTTGTCTGTCATTTATTTCAATTAATTAAAATTTAATTTAATTAATAATAAATAAATCATAAAATATTTATTTGTATACCGCTTTTCCTGGGATCAAAGCGGTTAACAGCATTGAAAAACACATTTAAAATTACAATAGAGATTTAAAAGAATTACACAATTCATCAATACATAGCTAAAACACAACCAAATCACATGCCAGCTCAACACTGCTGACGAAAAAGGGGGGGGGGGAGTATTCAGAAGATAGGAGTTCAGGGGTAGGCCTGCTCAAAAAGATGTGTCTTCAACCCCTTCTTGAATTGGATAAGGGAGGTGGCTGAGCGGAGCTCAACAGGCAGCGAGTTCCAGAGGTTGGGGGCCGAGGTGGTAAAGGCCCTCCTAGTGGTGGTAACTAACCTGGCTTCTGGAACTCTTAACAATTGCTGCCCAGATGATCTGAGTGTGTGGGGCGGATTGTGTGGAGAGAGGCGGTCCTTTAAGTACCCTGGGCCCAAGCCATTTAGAGCTTTATAGGTAATAACCAACACCTTGTATTGCGCCCAGAAGCGAATAGGCAGCCAGTGGAGGTCTTTTAAGACAGGTGTTATATGACTGGCCCTGGGTGTATCAGTGACCAGTCTAGCTGTCATATTCTACACTAATTGCAACTTCTGGGTATGGTACAAGGGTTGCCTCATGTAGAGCGCGTTGCAGAAATCCAAACGAGAGGTTACCAGAGCATGTACTACAGTTTCAAGGTCCCTCCGGCCCAGGTAGGGCCGGCCCAAGTTCTCCTGACCGTTGCATCCACCTGAAGAGTAATAAATTAATTACATTTATTTTTAATTCATTTTTATTAAATACAGATAACACAATAACAAACAGAAACACACACACACATATATGTGATAAAATGCAAAAATGTCAGCAAACAAAAAGAAACAACAATCCTAGTATAACACAAAAACTAACCCTCTGATTTCCTCCCCCCCCCCCGCCAAAACCAATGGTTATATGATATTCCCCTATTACTAGACCTCCTTTAATTCATAATATGCAAGGCTTCTACAGTATAAGCAGTATAGTTTTTACAGTATAGTTTTTACAGTATAGTTTTTACAAAAACTAAAAGTTATAACTGACTTATAACTGATCCCAGTCTTTTTTTAAAAAATTGTCAAGAATTTCTCCTTAATCTAAGTTGTCAGTTTGTCCATTTCAGCAAGTTCAGTTATCTTCATCAACCAGTTTTCTTGAGCTGGAGCAGCAGCTTCTGAGCATAGACAATTCTTGCTGCTGTAATCATATACTGCAAAGTCCATCCATAATTCTTCTCTAGAACATCATCCAACAGTCCCAGTATGAAATCCAGTGGGTTCCACTGAATTTTTATCTTAAAGACATCTTGAAGCATTTTGTGTATCAGAGTTCAATATTTCTGTGCTTTCCATATGAAAAAAGTACAGACTTTATTCTTACATTTCCAACAGACATCTGAACTATTTTTAAACATTTTCAATAATTTATCAGGAGATAAATACCATCCATATATCATTTTATAAAAATTCTCTCTCAGAAAGGAGAGATGTAGTAGTGATGGGTGACTTCAACTATCCTGATACGTGCTGGAAGTCAAACTCAGCCAAAGCTTTAAGGTCTAGCAAATTCCTCACTTGCCTTGAAGACAATTTCATTGTCCAAAAGATGGAAGAAGCAACAAGGGGGTCAGCTATTTTAGATCTGATCCTAACCAACAGGAATGACCTAGTTAATGGAGTGCAAGTGGTGGGATCCTCATGTTCTCCTGGAATTTGTTATACAGTGGAAAGGAGAAGTCACTAGGATGGATGACAAAAGAACTTTATACTGAACTAAGTTTTAAATGGAACATGTATAAGAAATGGAAAAAAAAGGGAAATCACTAAAGAAGAATTCAAACCAACAGCTAGCATGTTTAGAGGTAAAGACAGAAAGGCTAAAGTGCAGAATGAACTCAGGCTTACTAGAGAGGTTAAGAATAGGGATGCCATATCCCGCCTGGGGGCGGGACTTTCCCGGTTTGGGGCGGGTCCGCACGGTCCCGCCCTGGTTTGGCCCCGCCCCCGGGACACCCCCCTGCAACGGACGCCAGGCAGGGAAAGGCGGCCTGGCTCTGCTCCCTCTTTCCCGGCCTCTGTGAAGGCCAAGCCTCCACAGAGGCCGGGAAAGGGAGGGGGGCCGCCCGCGATCGCCGCGATCACCACGATTACGGGCGCTCTCCTCCCTCTTTCCAGGCCTCTGTGAAGGCCAAGCCTCCACAGAGGCCGGGAAAGGGAGGGGGGCCGCCCGCGATCGCCGCAATCGCCACGATTACGGGCGCTCTCCTCCCTCTTTCCAGGCCTCTGTGAAGGCCAAGCCTCCACAGAGGCCGGGAAAGGGAGGGGGGCCGCCCGCGATCGCCACGATTACGGGCGCTCTCCTCCCTCTTTCCAGGCCTCTGTGAAGGCCAAGCCTCCACAGAGGCCGGGAAAGGGAGGGGGGCCGCCCGCGATCGCCGCAATCGCCACGATTACGGGCACTCTCCTCCCTCTTTCCAGGCCTCTGTGAAGGCCAAGCCTCCACAGAGGCCGGGAAAGGGAGCGGATTCCTTCTCCGCTTGGGCTCCGTGAATGGAGCCCAAGCGCAGAAGGAATCCTCCCCTCAGCGAGACTCTTTTTCAAATGTAGGACCCCCCCTCAAAAAAAAAGGTCCTACATTTGAAAATTTTGTCCTACATTTGTCCCGGTTTGGAGGTCCTGACTAATGGCAACCCTAGTTAAGAACAATATTGAGGGGGGGAAGGTTATGTCCATAGCAAAAGGTAGGAAATGGTAGGGCCACTGCGTGGAGAAGATGCTGAAATGCTAACAGGGGACAGAGAAAAGGAAGAACTACCCAACACCTTCTTTGCCTCAGTCTTCTCACGAAAGGAAAAGGGTGCTCAAACTGAGGAAATAAGTAAATAAGTAAAGATGTAGTACAGAAATG
Source organism: Sceloporus occidentalis (assembly GCA_023333645.1). Classification (NCBI taxonomy): domain Eukaryota; kingdom Metazoa; phylum Chordata; class Lepidosauria; order Squamata; family Phrynosomatidae; genus Sceloporus; species Sceloporus occidentalis. The sequence continues at coordinate 24,235,925 of JALMGF010000007.1, forward strand.
CATGCTTAATCTAAATGAATTTAAGTCTTTATCCTGATTTTTGTTCTGAGTGTCTTACTAAAATGTGCTCATATTTTATCCATTTCTCCTCTTTTGCTTTCCAGCTTCCCAAAAGAGCCTTGCGTGGTGACAATCACAATGGGATTTTACTGTAGAACTTTGTCTTAGGTTTCAACCAAAGTTTCAACAGGCCTCCTCTAACAAAATGAATCTCAAATTCTTGATTTTCCTTTGTTTTTCTGTACCAAACGAAGCCATGCCATCTGATTTTCTAATTAAATTCTTCTAACTTTAATGTTTTTTTCCTACTTCAGATTGCCCCAGTCCAATTATACATGCCAGACCAGATGAGTAATTGTAAAGTTTCAAATATGAGAGTCCAAATTGGCCTCTTTCTTTAACGTCTGTTAATACTTTCCACTTTATCCTTGGCTTCTTTTCTGCCCAAATGAACTGCATTATCTCTTTTTGCTAGCTAAGGAAGCACTTTTTCTATATCATAATTGGCAAATTTTGAAAGAAGTAAATCATTTTGGGGGAATAAGTTCATCTAATTGCAGAAATTCAAACTAATAAAATAACTGTAATTTTGACCATCTTTTCATTTTTCCCCCCATTTTATTTTATGCAAAATTATCATTATTTTCAAAAAAATCTGCATTTCTTTCATTAACCAGATGCCTAGATAGTTCACTTTCTTTTTTATTTTGAAGCCTGATCTTTGATGTAATGCTGTTTTGTCAATTTTAGAGAGATTCTTAGTAATCATCGCCGTTTTTCTGTACTGACATTAAAACCTGAAAGCTCACCAAAGTCATTGAATGATTCCATCAATTCTTCAATACCACTTAATGGGGCTTCCAAAAATAAGACTTCTCTTATGTCTCAAAGAGCCTGGGAGGCAAACAAACAAACAAACAAACAAACAACAACAACAACAAAAATTTGGCAAAATTGCCCCCTCATCCTGTAAAGGGTGATTTCAACAAAAAGGGGGCATAATTGGAGACTCTATGGGCCTCAAAAATAGCCCTGAGTTAGCCTGCAAGTAACACTCTGCTACCTCAGCATTAGGGGAGGTTAGTGGAAGGTAGTCAATGTACATCTCATTTTTTTTCTTTCTTTTTGCCCTGTAAACATAAGCTTTTCGTTTGCATTCTTCTCTTGGTAAAATGGAGATTATAAAAGCCAGGATACTAGGAAATACTCAACAATAGCAAAAAGCTTGAGCCATTAAGTTACAATCAGGATTCAAGTGCTAAATGCCTAATATAGGTTACCTCACAGGTAGCCTTTAGCTGAGATGTGGATTGAAAATCATCCATATCACCCAAGTAGAAATACGTGAAAGTTTAAAATCTCTTCCTCTAACATCAGAACATACTTGGACAAGCGATTGTTCATAATTAGCATGCTCAGCATAGATAAGAATATATGCAGCATTACTAAGAATTATAACTTCAAAGAATTCTGTTTTAATCTATAATGATCCCTTTTACTTAATGATTATGAACTTTTCCAGTATTCGTTTCCGATTTTACCCAGCAGACCTCTGGTAGGCTTCTTAGCAGCAAACACATTTCTCAGGAAGGATACATAAAATTTTATTCTCATTATCATGCAAATGTGACGGTAATGCTCTGACATAGATTCTCCAAAAGTTTAATCAAATGGCATCTCACATGAATTAGCTACTAGTCATAACTTTCACTCCCTCTAGAAAAGAGTGATTAAAAATCCATAAAACGTATGCACCATTAAAATGGCAAAATAAATGTTACTGCTCCTTTGATATCTCAAGAATAATCAATTAGCAAGCACATGAAGATATAATCCTTTAAAAGCATGCTAGTAGAGCTGTACCTAAAGGCAAAACAATAATTACTGCTACTATTACAAATACAAGTTGGAAGGCATTCAAGGGTTATCTTACACGGCTCCCTACAGTAAAGTGGAGGCTTCTTAACCTGGGATCTCTGGACCTCTAATGGTTCTATGGATGGGCTTCAGGAGGTCTAAGAACTGTGTGTAAAAATGACCTTTTCTTTAATTTTCTTCCACATGTCTATTAGAAAGTCAACAGGTGCTGAAATTCCATGGCGGAGAAGTTGTACCTATTCAGCTAATGTTATCAAGGCTAACTGTCAGCAAAGAATGAAATGACTCATCTTCACATTACACATTCAGGAACAGAGTAGGTGAAAAGCAGCTGGAAATGGCAGCGGGAAGTCATTTTGCTTTTGATTTCTGAGATTGTCAGGACCTTGTTAGAGTATTGGGGAAGCTGGGGAAGGTTGGCAGTGTCTGGAGCAAATCCGTTACTCCTGAAGTCCTTCAGGAATGGTGGTTGAAGGGCATGTTTTTCATCTACAGGGAAAAGACTTGGTTGGCTTGACAACTATAAAACTGATTTGCAAAATAAGTAGGTGATGATAATTACAAACTTTGACAAACAGATATCTTTCACCAGTCAGTGGACCACAACTTTTATCAGTTTGTGAAATATATCATCTAGTGTGACCGTGTGATGTTCTCTGATGCTCTGGGGGCTCTAATCCTGGCCTCTCTGAGCCTGACGCAACAGGCTCTTCACCACTCAGAAAAGCTCTGCTGGGTGATGTGCTAAAGTTAGAATAGAGGAGGCATAGTAAATTCTTTTTGCTGCCTTGATCACTGCATTGTAGGCACAAGAAAAGGTCTTTGCCAGATTTTAGTCATATTTAGTCCATGGCCTATGGCACTTGCACTCAACCTGTTTCACTGCCTGTAGAGCTTCTGCATACCAAGATGAATTACAGGTTCTACACCATTGGACTGGGTGCTTAAGAGTGATTGCATCAATGGCAATCCATTCAACCATTCCAGTTAGACCAAGGCCTCAACAGAATTGCTATGAGTCTTTGGCAGGAGCCACTACTGCTGATGTTAGGAGTTTGCACTCCAGCTACTGAACTGAGGTGTCTACTACTGTTGGAGGATGTATTAACTTTGGCTGCCCTGGGGATGTTGCTCCAGGGGTCACTGGAAACCAGAGATGACAAGCCCTACAAGAGCAGTATCCTAACTGCCATTGATGAGAAAGACAAGAAAGAGCACAATGAAGCAGACACAGAGTTTTGATTTATTTTCTACATCAATGCTTTGTCATATCTTTTAATATTTCACAGATGAAAACCAGCTGTGGCCAACATCAGAGCGCAGTCAGGATGGAAAAAATTATTCATACACGAGCCGCAGTTTGCTCTTGCCCCAGTCAACAAGGAAATACAAAATTCATGCTAGAAGCATAGGGAAAGTGGATGGTAGCATTACTGAAGAGTGGAATTGGTCATGATACAGCTCTAAATCATGACCGTTTCACAACCCAGTCAGGAAACAGCCTTGCTTTTTCTAGCTTGCCTCTTCATTTTTCTCACATGTTTCACAATCAGAGTTCTACCATATTTGGGGTCATGCTTTTCAAATCAATTGTAGAATCAATTGCTTTTCTCTGTCTCCGCAGACATGTTACAACATTTTAGTGGTTCAGTAAAAGTATTACACAATCCTGATTTGCTTTATGTTCCTTGTCCACATGGTTTGCTCCTTCTTTTTTTATTCAAAATTAACTTATTTTGAGCTCAATTGAGTTTAATAGGAGTGAGAAAATTTAATACAGTGAAACAAAACCAGAATCTCGATATGCTTTTGCTGGTGTTATTTTGACTGGAGCCTTTGTGGCAAGAATAAGGAGGACTGTATTTCAGTTCCATTTTTACTTAATCTGTTTTTCAGTTATTTGCTCCCAACATTATTGACAGCAGAAGAGTATCCACCACAAAGTTTAACAAAAATACATATGATGAAAATACATCCACTGTTCATTTCATAAAATCCAAAGTTATGGTTTTCTCCAAATCATAGGATTCTCTTCAAATCCTAGGACTTGAAGAAAAACACTCTGCAAGAGGTTAAAAAGGGTTTCAGCAGTCTATTTGCAATACAGCCTTAAACAGACAAAAATATTTAAAAATATTGTTGAAATATTAAGATTTTTAAATATGTTGATATCTTAAAGAGCCAGTGGCTCACTTGTTATGTTTTATATTGATAAGAGGTGTTATTTCTCAGGTTGGCCAATACTGGTGTGGAAAAACTTCAGACACATTTTTAACATTATATTTTGCGGAAATCAAACTGTATGAGGCATGCAGTCATTTATAGGGCTTTTAAGAACTAGGAAATGGTCTCACATCCAAAACATAGCTACCTCTTCGCTATTCTTTATTTGCAGCTAGATTTGTATTATTTTATGCTACCAGATTAATTGACGACTTTGTAATATTACTTGTAAGTATAATTCGATTGGATTTCAAATTGTATTATGCCAATCATCAAGTGGTTAATTTCCCCCTCATTGTTATGCATCTCAGAGTAGAATTGTCCAGCTGAAGTGAATTAATTGTACTCTTTTGATTTTCCCTTGTTTTCTGTTATTTATGTTTTGTTGTTTCAATCTGAACAAGTCATATTACCTTTGTATGTTTGAGTTTATTATTTATGCATTTCATTTAGAATATTTATATAGAGAGTTTCATCTACATTTTTCAAAAGACTGGCAAAAGAAGCAGTGCAATCCTATATACTTTCCAACTCTGAAGAAAGCCCTATTGAGTTCAGTAGGATTTATTTCCAGATAAGTGTGAATAGGATTGCAGTCTAAATTGTTTCATTGGAACATTTTGCATACACAGAGACGGAGTATTGAAATTGCTCCATAGGATAATATGAGAGCTATAATGACCATTAAGTGACCTACTTTCGATTCCATGTCTAAGAATGGATGCATTATAAGTAAGTACAATCTTATCAGCCCCCAGATATTCGACTCATTCTGACTGGCTGGCTTATTCATAATTTACGGTGCTAGAAGCTGGCAAACTAGGACAAAAATTTACATTTGCTTTTCACTCCTCATCTTACTTTGCAGTTGCTGTTTTGATTACAAGTCACTATAAAAAAGGTAGACAGAGAATTAGCTTGCAGGGTTCTGTTGCAAGCTGTTATTTATGAATGGTTCCAACAGAAAAGTGAGTTCTCTAATTGGCCACATTCATGAAGTTCAGCAAATCCATGTGCTGAGTCATGAGTCTTGCTGACCTTGGAGGAAAGGAATAGCTGGGTCATATTTTCACAAGGAGAAGCTATTTTGAAACATTCTCCTATTAGCTGGACAGAAATAAGCTTTCCTTTATTAGCAAGGGCAGACTTAGAGCCTTTGTAATATCTTGTTATTCTTCAGCATATCTCTTAATATTGGTGGTTGAAAAGAAATGTCACCTTCCATTAATTTCATAGCTTTTACATATGCTATAGTCTCTTATATGTCTCTCCTATATAGTTGCTGTCATTTGCTCAGTAAATGATTTAGAGATGTATCTCTTCTTTCTTGGGAAAGAAATGTCACTTTCCATTATATATAGCATCTTACATATAGCATCTTACGGTTGCTGTCAAATACAAGGTCTTGTTTCTGTTTATTAATGTTTTCAAATTACCTAATAAGAGTTTGTCTCTTTGTCAGTTATGATGAATCTCTTTTATGTGTGTGTATGTGTTCCAAAGTCACTTGTTAACTTAATGGTGACCCTGTGAATTTCATGGAGCTTTATTAAGAAACGAATTCTCAAAAGTAGATGACATGAGTGCCAACATCTTCAATAAATCCAAATTGCAAATTTCAGACCAGTATGTGTTTATCATGGAATTATTTTTATACCCTTGTAGAGCACTATACTTTCTGTTTTGAGGGCCAGCTTCTTGATGTACAGTGGTGCCTTGGGTTACGAAATTGATTCGTTCCGCTGTCAATTTCGTAACCCGAAAGGCTTTCGCAAGCCGAATCCCCATAGGCGCTAATGGGGAAAAGCCGCTTTTTGGTGCGAAATCGTGCCGAAAAGCACCAAAAGTTTTTTCGTAACCCGAAAAAACTTTCTTAACCCGAAACAGTTTTTTTAAATTAATTTTTTTCGTATCCTGAAAATTTCGTAACCTGGGTAATTCGTATCCCGAGGTACCACTGTATACAAATTCATTGAACATCAACCCAATTACATTTATTTTCCTGCTTTGCAAGATGACAAAATGGAGGAAGGAAGGGTTAAGACCAGGGGTCGGCAACCTACGGCCCGCGGGCCGGATCCGGCCCGCCGAGGCCTTTCTGCCGGCCCCCGCGCAGTCCTGCCGCCGATTTCCGCCATTTCCGCGCCGCTGCAGGCACCATTTTATTTTTCAAAATGGCGGCTGAAGTCTCGCGTGACCTTTCCCAGGATGGAAAAGGTCGCGTGAGACTTCGCCGCCATTTTAAAAACCAAAATGGCAGCGGAGGAGGAAGAGGAGGGCCGCGCGGCCTGGGGTGGAGGAGGCAAAGGATGAAGACCGGCGCGGCCCTCCCCGCCTCCCCGCGGGGCTCTGCACAGCCCCGCGCAGCCCTCCCCGCCTCCCCGCAGGGCTCCGCGCGGCGCCGCATGGCCCTCCCCACCTCTCTGCGGGGCTCTGCACGGCCCCGCGCGGCCCTCCCCGCCTCCCCGCGGGGCTCCGCGCGGCCCTGCGCGGCCATCCCCGCCTCCCCGCGGCCCTGCGCGGCCCTCCCCGCCAGGCTCCGCGCTGCCCCGTGCTGCCCACCTCCTCCTCTGTCTCCTCCGTCCTGCCCCCAGGCCGTGCGGCGCATGGAGGAGGGGGAGGAGAAGAAAGAAGAGGAGGAGGAGGAGGAGGAGGAGGAGAGAAGAAGAGCAGGAGGCGGCAGCAGGAGGAGGAAGAGGAGATAGAGGCAGGAGGAGGAAGAGGAGGAAGAGGAGATGGGGCAGCAGCAGGAGGAAGAGGAGGGAGGAAGAGCAGGAGGAGGCAGCAGCAGGAGGAAGAGGAGATGGGGGCAGCAGGAGGAGGAAGAGGAGAGGGAAGAGCAGGAGGAGGAAGAGGAGATGGGGGCAGCAGGAGGAGGAAGAGGAGGGGGAAGAGCAGGAGGAGGAAGAGGAGATGGGGGCAGCAGGAGGAGGAAGAGGAGGGGGAAGAGCAGGAGGAGGAAGAGGAGATGGGGGCAGCAGGAGGAGGAAGAGGAGAAGGTGGTGAGTGGCCAGAGGCCACAGGGTTTTTTGTTGTTGTTTTATTTTGCATTCTTTTTAATTGCTAACAAGTCTCCCTGCTTTGACAATGATAGTGTGTTGATGATGATGATATAAGCCAGCTTGAGAGGCATGGAGGCACTGTTTCTGAAGCCAAGAGAGTGTCACCTTGCAAAGTGTGTTTTGTGTGCTTTTAATGCTAACAAGTCTCCCTTGCTTTGACAATGATAGTGTGGTGGTGATGATGATGAGTCAGCTTGAGAAGCATGCAACTACTGTTTCAGAAGCTGAGAGAGTGTGACCTTGCAAAGTGTGTTTTGTGTGCTTTTAATGCTAACAAGTCTCCCTTGCTTTGACAATGATAGTGTGGTTATGATGATGATGAGTCAGCTTGAGAAGCATGCAACTACTGTTTCAGAAGCTGAGAGAGTGTGACCTTGCAAAGTGTGTTTTGTGTGCTTTTAATGCTAACAAGTCTCCCTTGCTTTGACAATGATAGTGTGGTGATGATGATGATGTTGATGATGATGATGATAATGATATGAGTCAGCTTGAGAGGCATGCACGCACTGTTTCTGAAGCCAAGAGAGTGTGACTTTCCAAAGTGCCTTTTCTGTGTGTTTTTGGTTCTTTAATGGTGATATTGATATCAGAAAGCCTCTGAGGCAAGGCCAATGTAAGTTGCTGTGATTTTTACAAACTCATGCGCAGTGAAGAAAAACCAAAGTCCCTTGACCAAGTACACACTTCTGAGAAGTACACTTGGTCCAAGAACGGTGAAACCACCTTGACATGTTCAATATGCATAGCCATGTTAAACCCAAGGGGTTTGGTTATGGAATAAGCCTCTGAAATATGCAAGAGGCCATGTTACATAAAGCCATGTGAAATGCACAACTGTGCTGTTGTGTGTGTTTTGGAATGCAGGTTGGGGGTGTTTGCCCAGAAAGGGACCAAGGAGGAGAGAGCGGGCACACGCCTCCTCCTCCTCCTTGCAGGGCTTCGGTGGAGGCTCCGCCCCAGAGGGTGGCTCCGCCCCAGAGGGTGGCTCCGCCCCAGAGGGTGGAAGCTCCGCCCCAGAGGGTGGAAGCTCCACCCCCCGGCTTCGGCCCCCCGACTTGTCTGAGGGACACCAACCCGGCACCCGGCTCCAAAAGGTTGCCTACCCCTGGTTAAGACCTTCACCTTTACATCTTCTTCACTGCCAGCCACCCCCTTCAAAATAGCTTTTCCTTGAGAAAATAGTAATGACCAATTCACCCAACAAGTAATTTTAGCAATTTTTCCCACCATGAGAAAGTCTTTGAAAAGTGTGCACTATATCACTATGTTGGTCTGCTATTACACCGCTATTCGGATATTTGGTACCAGAGGCAGAAATAACAAAGAAAGAGTGAGGATAGGTTTCTATACCATAAAAAAAGAAGAGTAGTTCAAATATTTACCATATATACTCAGCTATAAGTCACTCTCATGTATAAGTTGAGGGCCGGTTTGGGGGGCAAAGTCATGGATTTTCATAGGACCTGTGGATAAATCAAGAGTAAAACTTAAGGCCTATAACAAAGGATGTAAAGCATGAAGCAAAGGAAAATGATGCGAAAGAACTTTAAAAATCATGGCAGCTATAACTGTTTGTGCTCACTCTAAAGGTTGGAAGAATGAGGGGGGAATTATGTTGCAAAGGTGACCAGATGCAGGCAGTGCTAAGAAAATGTGCATATGTCAAAAAGGGCAGGGTATATAATACAACAATACAGATACAAATGCAATTACAAACAATTCCAGTAACAATTATTAAAAACAAAGTATAAAATCATCTGTCTAAAAACATGCAATATGCAATCCTAATTAGCATCTTGAGATAGGCTCCTGTTTGGGAATGATATTCTATTATAGAGAGTCGGGGGGGGGGGGATATGCTAATTGGAAGAGGTGAGTTTTCAGCGCCTTCTTGAATGCATCTAGGGTAGATGTGTCGGATCTCTTCCGGAAGATTGTTCCAGTGCGTAGGGACCATGGCTGTAAATGCTCTTTGGTGAGTAGTTGTTAGTCTCACCTTGGGATGCTCGATTAGATACTTCCCAGTTGTTCTGAGAGTGTGGGGTGGATTGTGTAGGGAGAGGCGTTCCCTCAAGTAACTCGGGCCCAAGCCATGTAGGCCTTTAAAGGTAATAACCAACACTTTGTATTGGGCCCAGAAGCGAATTGGCAGCCAGTGAAGAGATTTTAATACAGGTGTTATGTGGTCTGACTTTGAGGTTCCAGCGACCAATCTGGCTGCAGCATTTTGGACTAGCTGAAGCTTCCGAACTTGGTACAAAGGTAGCCCCATGTAGAGCGCATTACAGAAATCTAAGCGAGAGGTTACCAGTGCGTATACTAGTTTCAAGGTCCTTTTGGTCCAGGCAGGGACGCAGTTGGCAACTGTGGCCTGGTACATACCTTCTTGAAGGTCCAGGCTGCCGGCGGTGGTTTTTCTGCCAGAGGAAAGCCGCAGCCTCCAAACCGCATGGCTTCCCGCTGGCGGAAAAACCCGCAAGTGCCGCACGGTGCTGTGTGGATGCCGCATGGCGCTTACTTAACAATGGTGGTGCCTATGTATACAGGACGCCACCATTGTTACATCACCATGACGTATTAGGGTTAGGGAGTGTGTACATGGTGCACGCTACCTAACCCGAATGCTGGTGCCGGTACGACACTTGGTGGTGGTTTGTACAGCTCATGTGTTAGCTTTGATTATAGCCTTTGATGTAATAACTTGGCCTGATATTAACCCAGAAAAGCTGAAGAACATACAGAAATGCCTTATTCAAATACTTCAAAGCCTCATTTCTCTCCATGCTCCTTTAAGGGGAAGTGACAAAGAGCGGCCGCCACCCCATTTATCTCCGCAGGCATTCAAAAAGCTCAGAAGCGGCACCACAGCAAGGATAGTAGGGATGTGTGTGTGTGTGCTTCTAATAGGTGCTCCCAAGACAGACTAAGCTCTCACCTTTCATCACTCTCCTCAGAGAAGCGGACGATTCCTTTTTCTTTTCTAGAGTTAAAATACAATAATTACATTGGCCCATTGATAAGTCAACCCAGGTTTTTTGAGTCAGTTTTTTCACTAAAATGTCTAGACTTATACATGAACACTTAAAGTGACTTCCAAATATGTCTAGGGCTGCTTTTTCGTTTGTTTGCTTTGTGAGCCTCCATTTTTCTTATGATTTCTTATGATTTTGATGGCCAATTTTATAGGTGCTTGTTTAATATGCTGGAGGTAGCTAATGCAATAGGCATATCTGCTCCCCCCCTTTTCTTTGTGTTTAATTGTTCATACATACTCAGTAAAGGTATTGTGGAATCGTATCTATAATCATGCATGAGATTTCAAAGGTACCTGTTACTCCAAAGCATTGCCATGTAATGTTAGAATTCATGGCTGAAGGATAGACCTTGGATTTCAGGAAAGCTGATTTTTATCAAGCTCAGGGAAATACTAGGCAGAATCCCATGGCCAGAGACGCTAAATAAAAAGACACCCAGCATGGGAGGGATTTCATTAAGGAACTATTCAAAGCACAATCACAAAAAAATTCCATGGAAGCAGAAAAATAGGAAACATCTGAAAAATTCAATAGGGCTGCATAGTAAACTCAAGGAGGAAATGGAGACAAAAAAGAGCATTTTGAAAGAATGAATCAAATGATGATTTACCAAATTCACTCTTAGATTGGATACTTGCCCATAGGGAAACATTGGGGGATATTTGCCCATAGAGAAACATTGGGCTTTTTATAGGCAGACTTTTTATATATTCTTGATTTTACTTGGTTTTGTACATTTTGTACATTTATGGCACTTTATAAATAAAGCTAATAATAATAATAATAATAATAATAATAATAATTGGGGGATACTGATCCATAAGGAAACATTTGGGAATACAGTGGACACTTGTTATATGCTGGGGTTTGGTTCCAAGATCCCCTGTGTGTAACAAAATCCATATATGCTCAAGTCCCATTTAATATAATGACATAGCAAAATGCTGTCCCTTATAAAAAATGGAAAATCAAAGTATGGTAATTTTCTTTCACAAAAATACCAAATTTGCAAGTCCATTTCCATTGCGAATTTGCATTCATTTCGCAATTGTGTTAGCGTGAAAGGCGTTTCCAGTTCAACCATGGGATTCCCCCTCGTGAAAAACAAACTTCATGCATATCGCTTAATGTCTCCCTATGGGCAAGTATTCCCCAATGATTCCCTATGGACAAGTTTTCCCCAATGATTCCCTATGGGCAAATATCCCCCAATGTCTCCCTATGGGCAAGTCTCCCCCAATGTCTCCCTATGGGCAAATATCCCCCAATGTCTCCCTATGGGCAAGTCTCCCCCAATGTCTCCCTATGGGCAAGTCTCCCCCAATGTCTCCCTATGGGCAAATATCCCCCAATGTCTCCCTATGGGCAAGTCTCCCCCAATGTCTCCCTATGGGCAAATATCCCCCAATGTCTCCCTATGGGCAAATATCCCCCAATGTCTCCCTATGGGCAAATATCCCCAATGTCTACCTATGGGCAAGTCTCCCCCAATGTCTCCCTATGGGCAAATATCCCCAATGTCTCCCTATGGGCAAATATCCCCCAATGTCTCCCTATGGGCAAATATCCCCCAATGTCTCCCTATGGGCAAATATCCCCCAATGTCTCCCTATGGGCAAGTCTCCCCCAATGTCTCCCTATGGGCAAGTATCCCCCAATGTCTCCCTATGGGCAAGTATCCCCCAATGTCTCCCTATGGTCAATTATCCCCCAATGTTTCCCTATGGTCAATTATCCCCCAATGTTTACCTATGGGCAAGTATCCCCTAATGTTTCCCTATGGACAAATATATCCCAATGTGTCCTTGTGGGCATGTATCCCCAATATCTGCCTATGGGGAAGCACCCCCTAATGTTTTCCTATGGGCAGGTCTGCTCCAATGTCTCCCTATGGGCAAATATCCCCCAATGTTTCCCTATGGACAAATATATCCCAATGTGTCCTTGTGGGCATGTATCCCCTATGGGCTAGTATCCCCTAATGTTTCCCTATGGACAGGTCTCCTCCAATGTCTCCCTATGGCCAAATATCCCCCAGTGTTTCTCTGTGGGAGCCCCATCCGCCTCCTTCCTTCCCCAGCCTCCTCCCCAGCCCTTCCAGGAGCAGGACCTAGCCTGGCTGGGGCTGGGGCTCGCAGGAGGGCGCTCGCTTCCTTCGTTGACCGACCAAAAAGACGACGACGAGGAGGAGGAGGAGGAGGAGGAGGAGGACGCCTCCAAGCTGGAAAGCAGCCTCAGAAGCAGCAGCCTCGGAAAGCAGCTGCCTGCATCCTCTTTTTGCTCCAATCCTGGGAATTTCCATCCCTTCAGCAGGACCCTCTGGAAGAGTGCCAGCCTTTGGGTCCCTGATTTTGGGGAACCAAAACACCTGGTGGAAGAAAAGATATATATATATATATATATATATATATTAATTTGTATTAATTTTTATTTTATTAATTTTTTTCCAATTGCTGCTCTTACCAAGACTTCGCTCCGGAGTCACTCCCTTTCCCAGCTTTCTTCCTCCCTCTTCCATCGCCTTGCCTTGGCTCTGGTCGACTCTCTTCTTGGTTTGGGCTCCTTCCCTCTCACCCTCTTTCCTCTTCTAAAGCCCCTCTGTGTTTTTGGCGGGAGAAAGGTGAGTTTGGGTTTTGTTTTGAAGCAGGGAAGGAGGGAGGGGCTGGGCAGAGAGAGAAGAAGGGACACCTCTCTTGGGTTGGAAACATCTCTGTGGGAAAAGGGGTGCACAGCTCTCCAAAAGCACCTCACTTTGCACTTGGAGAAGGAGAGCACCATGCTTTCATAGTCTGCATCCACACTGCAGAAATAACCCAGTTTGGCACCACTTTAAATGCCATGGCTCAGTGCTATGGAATTCTGGAAACTGTAGTTTTGTGAGATTTAGTCTTCCCTGTCAACAAGCTCTGGTGCCACAACAAACTACAAATCCCAGGAATCCATAGGAGGGAGCCATGGCACTGAAAGTGATTGAAACTGGATTATTTCTGCAGTGTGGATGCAGCATGGTTTGAGGACAAGGAGAAGGGCCTCGGGATTATTACAGTGTTGCCAACAAGCCTCAAAGATTGTGTTACCACAGTGTTGCCAACAAGCCCCAGAATGGTTTACCAAAATCCCCAGAATTCCCCAATCAATATTTAACAGAATATTCAGTCAAAATCCCCAGAATTAATTAATTTCTCCGGATTCTGGGGAATTCCCTACAAAATTGGCAACGCTGCTCAGGAAAGCGCTCTTCTTCAATTCCTTTCCCCCCAGTTTCTAGTTTAAGGAGTTCTCAAGAGAGTTCTTGGCTAAGAACTGTTAACAGGCATCTATCTACACTGCAGAAATACTCCAGTTTGACACCACTTTAATTGCACTGGCTCAAGGCTATGAAATTCTGGGAATGGTAGTGTGTTGTGGCTCCAGAGCGGAGCCACAACACACTACCATTCCCAGAATTTCATAGCCTTGAGCCAGTGTAGTTAAAGCAGTGTCAAACCGCATTATTTCTCCAGTGCAGATGCAGCCTTCCTAAAAGGTTCTGATCCAATTGTGCTTCCCACAATGGCAAAATTCGGAATCGACTGATGGAAACCACTTCAGTGTGAAAGGAAACAATATGTCTCCTGTCAGTATTAGCCAGATTTGTAACATCCACTTTCAGCCAAAACTAACAGGTCCGGCTCGGCGACTCACAAAGTTGTGTCGCCTCTTGTTACCAACAGGAGGATGCCCTTTCCTCCTCTGTTTTGAAACCTGAAAGGCCATAATAAGGTTGAGGGAGGAGGGTATAGTTAAAGAAGAGGATATAGTTAAAGAAGAGGTTGGAAAAAAGATTTCCGGCGATGCTTTTATCTGGCTTTGGGAACACAGGTCTGTTGGGATGGAATGATTCTGTGCAATCCTGTTAGAAAGTGTGGTAGTTTGAGGCACAATTGCGCTGTGCACTGAAAGGACAACCAAAACATGGGCGTTGTTTCTCCCTCCTGTTGAAGTCACAACAGTCTTGGTTATTGAGATTAGAGTTATGAATTAATATTGGGGAGGGGGTGATGGAAGAAGAGGAATGGGGCCGGAAACATGGACAATATGGCTTATGTTCAAGGTCCGTGCAAAGTCTGCTCTCTTTTGCAAATGTTGCTTGATTAAAATATCCGGGTGTGATTTTTAGTAAACTGTGATGCAGGGAGTCCGATGAAACATATGTTGTATGTTCAATTACTCTAGTATAAAAAGATCATCACTCATTTCAGACTCTAATCTGAAAACTGAAACAGAGCCAACAGCAACCAGGGAGATGAGCAGAGTCCCAGGTTTGCCAGTGACAAGTTACCTAGACTGTACTTGTTACCTGTGACCATGTATACAGCTGCCATGACTATAGACTTCTTTCCAGATCTAGCCAAACAACACCTGAATCTTCCGCTGTGTAAGCACTCCCTACAGAAGACAAAATTTATAAGGCACTTCTAAGTAGAGAGCAAAATAAATGTCAGAGGATGTAGCCCAGGGCTTGCAAAACCCAATGTTGTATGATTCCCATCAATGCTGTACAGCAAGAACCTAGTTTGGACTGGTCTGGATGACGTTTCCAGACAGATAATTATTTTGTGTATCTGGATTTTTCTAAATTGACCCATCTATAATATACAGAGTTTTTAAAAATTATGTCTGTGAGTCATTAATCTGCCTCTCAGGAATCTCTAAATATGAAATTTAGAAGTGCCTTGTAAATGTTGCCTTATTACTGTAGCAGCCCCAAGTAAAGTTTAATGGGTGATCTAGTAGTATCTGTAATACTTGTTCTGTGCATTCCAGCTTTCCCAGTGCTGCAGTTGCAACTATTGGGCAGAATCCAACTCCATTTAAACCCTTTTACCTCATTGTTTTCACTTGATGTTTACTGAAAGATTTCTATACAAACACACACCTATTTGGTTTTGAGTGTTTCATATCCATGATTAATATCTTCAGTTTTAACAAACTTAAATATAATGATTTCAATACTTCCAGATAACTTTTTAAGAACGGTTCAGATGAATGCCATCTCAGATATGACGGTCACTATTTGAATGAATGATTTCTTAAGCCTTTGAGATGGGTAACTAGTTTTATATATGGTATGTACTTTATTTATGCATTGGGTGACCTTGGGCAAGTCACACACTCTCAGCCTCAGAAAAACCCATGATAGGTTCGCCTTAGGGTCACCATAAGTCAGAAGCAACGTGAAGGCACACAACACAACAACAACTCACTAGATCAGATTTTTAAGGCGCCCTATTAGTCACTATGAAGTTTTGTTCAAATGCATGCCAAAAAATAGAGATTGGAGCTAGATAGTTTTATTTATTATATTGAGTTAATATCTTCCAACATTCGACTTCCTGTGATGGATGACTAACCATTACCACCATGGATAAAACAATTGAAAATTGTTCTCAACTCTTAGTACTGTTCTCCATTTTCAGAGTGTTAAGATTAAAGACTTCTGGTGAGTCATTTTGTCTTTGATATAACATAAAGTGAAACACTTACAGCCTTTGAGTTGCAGTTGGCACAATCATAGTGCCATTCCACTGGCAACAAGTCCAATTTTGCCACCAGGTATACAGTTGACAGCTAACTAAAGTCAAGTAAGGATCCCTGATGGGAATACCTGTTTCCATAAACATTTCTTTGGCATTTAAACTAGATTTTTAGGTATAGATTTATCACAAATTGTGTTTAGATGTTAAAACATAGTGTATTTTTATGGTATAATCATTTTATGAACTAGAATCCACTTCTTTTAATGAACTAGAATATATTTTATGCCATGATACACCTATTATTTTTATGTTCTTTATTATTTCTATTCTTTATATTGCTTACTGCATCTGCTTTTTTGGGGGAGGGCTTGTTACAGACTTACATGGTTGCTTCTGTAGAAATTGTTTTAATGTATTAAGTGCCCTTTAGACTCTCTCACTACTCATGGTAAGAGCATCCATGTTGCATTTCATTTAGATATGATTTCTTGCACATCTGTGAGAACTGTTTTTTGAACAGTGATTGTTTAAATATCAATTTATGGTGCCTGTGTATTCTTTTTAAAGGAAAAAGTCAATAATTCCACTTCTCTTGCAGCCTTCTGTATAACTGACTTTATAGGATTATCACATTTTTACTGTGACTGTATTCATACAAAGTATTATGCCAGGATTTATTTTGTTTCTTTGGTACTTGTTTAATACCCACCCTCACTAGTTTATTTTATGGTCATAAACTCCAGATTCAAACCATTCAGTATTGTTGGTTTAAGAGTCACAAGTTGCTTTAATCATGCACCTGATTCTGAAACTTCATCTCATTCCTTATTTGTTTTAGCAGCCCTAGCCCTGCTGCTTGCCAAGCAAGACATGCGTGAGGCAAGAGCAGCTAGAAAACAAAATGATTTCACAGACTAAGCAACTCTCAGTGGCACGTTTCCAGAATTGGTCCCATTCTGTCTAGTAACAGATTTCCCCCTCCATTCATGTACTGTTTTGTGGGGTGAGGGAAATACAAATGTACCTTCACTGATATCAAAACATGCATTCCAAAATTCATGATGAAAAGACAATTCCATACTAGACCAAGGCCTGTTACAGACTGCCAAAATAAAGCTGCTTCGGGTCTCTTTGGAGGTATGCTTTTTAAATGATGCATGGGTCTTAAGAGTCCGGAGGTCACGCCAAAGCCACACTTCCTAAGCACTGGAGTGCAGCTTTGGTGCAGCTTCCGGATTCTTAGGATGCATGCATCATTTAAACAGCATACCTCCAAAGAGCTTTATTTTGGCAGTCTGTAACAGGCCTAAGTTACAGTCAGATAAACAGCATTGAAGGGAACCAAAGAAATGCTGAAACTTGAAACTATGTACACTGTAGTCCTGAATGCTTATGCTAGAATTGATTTATTAGTCTTTATGGTGCAACAGAGCCGTTTGTTGCTTCCACTTCATAGGTGCTCCCACCCGCACCCTATTGCTCTGTTGCTGGGAAAATTTTATTCACAGGACAGCAATGTGTTTCTCACATCACTGAACAAACAATGACCCTGAAGACCTATCTTGGTAGTGCCATGAGGTCTTGGCACTTTTGTCTCATTCGAAGTGTAATAATTCCTGAAATAGACGTTCAGGTTTCTTTATAGCAGGCAACAGCCTCGATTTGGCAGAGGGATAATTATCTTGAAAATATTGCAAAGGGTGGATTACATTTTTAATTAAAGAAATCTTATTTGATTTCAAGTACCTCTGTACCTAAAATACTTTGGCAAAAACCTAGGGGTACTATTGTTTGTTTGTTTGTTTACTAATCACTGACAGAGGCTTAACCAGCATGGGTAGTGGCTTCAGTGCTGGACTGTAGTCTGAAGATCAGGATTTGAACTCCTACTTAGCCATGGAAATCCACATGGTGACTTTGGGCAAGTCACACTCTCTCAGCCTTAAAGCACCCTTGAAAAAAATTAACAGAATATATCAATTACAGAGAAGGGAATGTTAGAGAAAGCATTTTTTTTCTTGGTAACTGGAAATTTCTTTTGGAATATATGGAGGAAAAATATAAATTCTATATGAGATTGTACCATATATAAGTACTAAGATATTGTAATATATTTACATGAGTGATAACTGGTTGATTATGCTAGGTATGAACAGTATTTAAAGATAATTGTTTGTTATGTCAGTATGGTACTACAGTACTATTGCTTTTGTTTTTTATTTTGTCTAGTATGAATGGCAGACATCTTCACTGTTTATTGTATGTAGCCACATGTGCGATGGATATTATGACCCATTAGAACTTTTTGTTGTTGTTCAGAGTGAAAGTATGCCTGTGTTTTATAAAAAAAAATATTTTGTTTGTATATTGTAATTGTTTTATATGTTTAATAATTTTATTATATTTATTTATTTTTCTAAAAGCACATAAGGTAGCTGACATAATTAAAAACAAACTAAAAATTATAAACCATTAAAAGGATAAAAATAATCAATAAATATCAAACCAGTTTAAAAGTCAGAGTAAGGAATCATAGAATCATAGAATCGTAGAGTTGGAAGAGACCACAAGGGCCATCCAGTCCAACCCCCTACCATGCAGGAAATCTCAGTCAAAGCATACCCAACATATGGCCATCCAGCCTCTGCTTAAAGACCTCCAAAGGTTTGACCTTCCTGAAAGCAGTGAGAGTCGAAAAGTGGAATGATATCAGTAGCGTGTGCCAGATAGTATCTTTTATTCTGAATGTTGCACCAACAGAAGAAATTGACAGTGTTCAAGAGTACCTCCATACCTGTTTAATAAAGGGGATCAAGTCCAGAAGATACTGTCGATTCTTCTCTCCCTCCAAGGCCAGGGCAGTGGCAGTTGGAATGGAGGGAGGCCCCTTCTGCCTATGGGTTGGCAGAAACTTTGTTGAGTCGGATAAAAGGGAGCAGCCAGTACTCACTGTACGTTAGGGGCTGTACAGACCGCCCCTAACGGGAGGCCCGCAGCCACTCCTTTTAACGGTGGATAGGGGCTGCGGCAACTACATGCCACAGCTCTGATCTCGCCTTTCTTCGGCATAAAAAGGAACCGCAAAAAGCAGCTCCTTTTTGTGCCCCAGAAAGGTTGCAGCACCATGTTTTGTCAGCGCTGCTTTGGTGCTGCATCATATAGATGCAGCGCCAGAGGAGCACTACAATAACAATAATAATAATAATAGGATTTATTTATATGCCGGTCAATCACTGGGAATCTGGGCGGCTTACAACAGAAGGGATAATAGACGGTTCCCTGCCCTCAGGCTTACAATCTAAAAAGACACAACACAAAAGGAGAAGGGAACGGTGAGGGGATCAGGTCCAGCATTCTTCTCTCCCTCTGAGGCCTGGACCAAGGCAGATGGACAGGAGGGAGGGCTCTTCTTCTTCAGGCTAGCCCTGATGGAGCTGGGCCTGCCTGGTCATCTCCCTTGCAGGCCGGAGGATGACAGTTATGGAGGGAGGAGGTGACACCGCCTGCTATGTGGTGTGTGTGGTGTCATGCTGGCCTGTAGGTGGACTTGGGGCATGCGTCATATGGACGCCATGCCCCAACTCCCCCCCCCCGGCTGGCCTTAATGACCAGTCTGTACAGCCCCCAAGTGTGACACATTTGAGTTTCTTCTTGAAAATGTATGTGGTGGGGCAGTTGGGCCCAATCTACTTCAAGGTCTCTCAGGGAGCATGTTCATGGGAGTACCGAGGGTGGGGGAGATAGTAGAATGTGTGTGTGTGCGTGTGCGTATGCACGCACACACAAACATTTATGCATGCACCAAGGTCACAGATGCATTTCATGTGAGTATTGAATTGTGAGTACCCATGGGATAATGGCCACTAGTTTTTCTCTCTGTTTCATTTTGAGATGCACTGTAGGAAAATCAAAATAGCTAGGATAATATAAAAATAGCAGGGGAGGGCAGTTGTTGCATACATGATTCTACAGTTTTAGCATTCTCCCTTCTATGTATCCTTCCTCAACAAGAAAGGCTGTCCAGGTTATCATTTTGTGTGTTGGTTGTGCTTTTTAAACCGAGAGAGACTGACTGAATTAACAGCATAAAGCTATGTGATTGCCATTATAGGCTTTATGTCAGATGTTATCCTTGCAATGTGTTCACCCTAAATTCATGTTTTAAGGATATTTCTGTACCTGTTCTATTCTCTGGAGGGGTTTGGAAGGATTGCTTTGAAGAGACTGAGTTCTACCTATTGATGTCAGACTCTCTGAGATTGTATGCATGCAGAAAACTAGAAGATGTGCTAGATAGGGTTTCAGAGTCCTCATCTTTTATCTTAGATGCCTAAGGATGGGTCAAGGCTCTAAAAAACATGCAGAGTGGGCCCTTGGCATCCACTGGGTTTTGGTTCCAGGAACCAAATCCATGGATGCTCAAGTCCCATTAAAAACAATGGTGTTGTAAAGTAGTGTCCTCTATATAAAATGGCAAAATCAAGATTTGCTTTTGGGAATATATATATATATATATATATATATATATATATATATATATAATATTTCCAAGCCATAGATAGTTGAATCGGTGCATTAAAAAATTCATAGATACAGAGGGCCAACTGTACTTTACATATGCTCAAAAGCAGGTTCTTCTATTTCAACCAGTTCATATATTTTGAACAAACAGACAGTCTATGCACAGTAAGCAATTTACAAGGAGGTGCAGAAAGGTTCTTAGCCTGATCAAGGAGGGAATGAACAAGAGCCATGAAATATACATGCTATTCCACAAATTCTTCCAAAGTTCAATACACTTGGCACATCATTTCTCAAGTAGTAGTCTGATGTCTAGTCGCTGAAATACTACTCTGCTGTTGCTATCATTTGAAAATTTCCTTCCTTTCAAACTCTTTTTAAGGTTTGGAAATAGGAAATAGATGGAACAAAATCTGTTGAGTAGGGTGGATGCTGCATGCATTTAAACCCCAAATCCTTCAAAACATCCATTGTCTTGTCAGCCCTGTGAGCAGGTACCTTGCCCTGCATAAAGAGAACATCTTTCTGCAGCTTCCCTTGATATTTTTCCTTCAGTGTTTCCTGTAACCAGCACAGCAAGTTAGAGCAGTATTCTGCATTAACTGGTTGGCCCTTATGAAATCGCCCAAACATCTTCCTTAACACCCCCCCCCCCCAATGTGGCCATGACCTTTCCTGCTGACCTGTTTGGTCTCCAGATCATAGTGATGTAACCAAGTTTCATTAAGAGTTATGATTCATTCCAAAATAATGATCACTAGAGCGCTTAAAATGTTGCAAAATCAATTTGGAACCATCCACTTGATTTTGTTTCTGGTCCGCATTCAAACATTTTGGCATCCACTCGTCTGACAGCTTCTGCATAGCTAACTGCTCATGAATTATAAACCCAGTGCATCTCTGGGATAAGTGTCCCAGCAATTGTTTTAGCTGAGATTCACCAATATGCCAAAATCAGTTTTCACAACTGGGAACTAATGGAGAAATCAAGTGAGCTGTTCCAAATCTGAAAAACTCTCCCTTTAGTGGGACCATCCCAGTGTGGGGTGTGTGTGGCATAGTTTCATACTTTTTGCAACTTGCTGCCAGAGAGCGCTGCTTTACACTACACCCAGAAGCCTCTGGGGTATCCAATCCAGTAGCTAGATAGTAGAACATTCATGTTCAGATGCTGCCACTTCAGAATTAGGTCACACAGTAAGCTGTATCAGAATATAGAGGATTCTTTTTTCTAGCTACATCTGACAACTTTTGCCTCTTGTCAAGCAATCCTCTTCCTCCCCCCCTCCACGATAAGGATTGTGTTAAATGAAGAAGATTCATGCTCAAGCAATTGGATGTATTTGCTCAGAATGGTCACTTCAATGCATGTTTTTTAAAAGAAAATTTAAAAAGCAGTCATTCTGTCTCCTGATGCTATGAATATTTTTACCTGCCAGGTAAATGATGTATGTATCATAGATGACGCCTTTTCAGGCATCCCAAATGACAGTAAGGAGTTGTTCTAAATGAGCATTAAAGGAATGATTAGTGATTTCATCCACTAGTATTAGTGGAATGAATGGTGATTTCGTCACATGGTTCTAGGATCTGAGTAGAGAGGTTTCAATTGTCTGGTAAATATAAAAGGGCACTCTGAGGCCCTGTCTGGATTGGCCAGAATTCTCCAGGGGCAGCCAGGAATATCATGGCCCCACAGCTGCCCAATTCAACCAGTTACCTTGACGTCTATTTCTGCACCACGGCAGCTATCTGAATGGGCTTCCTTCTGGAATACCTGGCATGTCCACCACAGCCATAGGCCACTTACCTCTGACGTCAGAACAAGGCTCCCAGGGACAGTGACATGCTGGGCACCTCAGTCTGATCTCAAAATGAATGACCTGCACAAGTAGTGGACATGTCTGTCTGCGAAGTGGGTTACCCATGCAGACAGTGATTGCAGTGGAGAAACGGAAGGTTACTGATCTTGCCAGAAGATCAAGAGAAGCAGGTAGGGTTTTTTTAGTTCATATTAACCTTTATTGTGGTGTGAGATGTGCCAGACGTCATCTGGACTGCCCCCACCAGAACTGGGTTTGGGCCATGCGTTATCTTTACAGAATGATGCCAGAACAGGGGGGAAATTGGCCTTTTGGCCAATGCAGGCAAGGCATAGGTTGACTTGCAAGAACCAGATTCAAATACACTGGAGAGTGTGGTGTTATTAACCCTGTAGTGAGAAATTTCTTCTTCAAGATGTAGGGAGAATCAATAATTTAAAAAAATACTGGCCACTAAAAAGCATATTGATTTGTGATTTGATCTGGGAGTTGACCCACCTAGGTTTGTTGCTTATACCAGTAGCTGTCATGATGGCTTAAAGAGTGGGAAATGGAAGTATCCTCTGAAGCAGTTGGAGTAAGAGTGGTACTGTTGTTCCTTGGAAAGCGGTGCCCTTACCTGTACTTTCTAGTGCCATTGTGATTGACAGTAGTGCAGTCATGAGAACTGTCAAAGCATGTTCCGAATTTGTTCATTTCTTTATGGTGCTTGTTGATATGTGTTTGTTTGTTTTTTTTAAGTTAAGGTAAAGGTAAAGGTAGTCCCTTGACATGAATGTCTAGTCATAACTGACTGTAGGTGGCACTGTTCATCTCTGTTACTAAGCCGAAGAGCCAGCATTGACCAAAGATGAATCTGGTGGCCATGTGGCCAGCATGACTGCACCTAATGCCTTCCCACCAAAGTGCTACCTATCTATCTACTTGTATTTGCATGCTTTCGAACTGCTAGGTTGACAAAAGCTGACTAGTGACAGGAGCTCACCCCATCATGCAGCACTCGGGCCTGAAACTGCCAAACTTCTGATCTCCTGATATCTTAACCACATTCCCCCCCCCCCTTTAAAAAAAAACTAACTGTAATTTAAATGGCCTTTGTGGAAATCTTTATAATAAAAGGAAGATGCCAAACATTAGCAGAAATTCAATGTATCAGTGGTCAAAAGAGAGAGGTTTTGGCCTTCCTTACTTCAATTTATGATTCATTCCAATTCAACCATGTAATAAAACACAGATTCAAATACACTTGATAATGAGCACTCTGTGAATACCAGTGGAACTATCACTGAGATCATTGACCCAAGGCAATAGAATTTCTGGCTATTAAAATACAAACATTAGAGAATCAAAATCACCTTTTGAAAATAACTTAAATTTTGAATCAGTGCAATTGGTGGAACAAAATACACTCCCACTTCCTTACTTGCCTCCTTTCTGGAACAGCTCTAGTTCTCAAATCTAGGCAGACATTTTTGGGTATATACAGTTGGCCCTCCTTATCCGTGGATTTTTTTAAACACAGATTCAAGCATGCACAATTTGCCCTTCCTGAAACAGTGAGAGTGGAGGCTATCTGTAGGCAAGTAAAGGTCTGCCACCCAGAGCCTTTGAAAGAGTGGCATTATTGTCCAGAATGCATGTACAACAAGCATTCCTCAAACTACAATACCCACCATATGAAGTGAAAAAACAAATAAACAAGGCAAGACTTGTACCCAGGACTGATCTATTACAGAACAAACTGAAGAAGGAAAATGACAGAACCCCACTAGTGGTCACATACAGCTCCCAACTGGGACCACTCAGGTGCATCATCTGAACAATAATGCCACTCTTTCAAGGGCTCTTGGTGGCAGACCTTTACTTGCCCACAGACAGCTTCCAAACCTCAAACAGGTAGTCACCTACAGGACAACACACGACACAAATGGCAACACAGATACTAAGCCTATCACAAATCAAGATGCCAACTTTGCCCACACATTTATCCAGGTAACGTCATCACCAGACCTAATGGCATAACCCAACATATTAGGGGGGGCTTCACATGCTCATCCTCCAATGTGATCTATGGCATACTGTGTCAGCAATGCCCTTCAGCACTCCACGTTGAGTAAACAGGTCAGTCCCTGCACCAGAGGATAAATGGACATAAATTAGACATTAGGAATGGGAATACACAAAAATTGGTGGTAGAAGATTTCAGTCTTCCTGGGCATTCCATATCAGACCTAAGAACAGCAGTCATTGAACAAAAGAACTACAAAGGTAGATTGGAAAGGGAAACAACAGAGTTTTTTTGTGAGTTTTTTGCGCTATGTGGCCATGAAACAACAGAATTTGAATTCATCCACAAACTACAATCCCTCAGCAGTGGACTGAACAAAGACAATGGTTTCCTTACTCACCACACATACTTCAATACTATCTGATTTTTCAGGCTATATCTACACGGCTCTATTTTTGAACATTGATTTTGTAATGATTACATATAATTTTACTAGCAGAAGATAAACAAGAGTTCACTATGCACTGAAAAATAACAACAGGATATTGTAAGTAGGTGATTATTAAAAAGTATGAAAAACAGCATTATCAGAAAGACTGGTGTATTGTTCTTTATTTTGTTACTGTTTTTAAAATAGAAAATTGAAGTTTATCCATAGATATTTTTTTCAAAAAGAGGCATTGAACAAAGATTCGTTTGACAGTTTGGGATATGGCGAATGGATTGACTGTGAGCAAGAATAGGTTGCTTCATTATTTACCTAACAACAGATTTTCATGACAGTACCTCGTCTTCTCTAAGGGACTTGTTTGGAATCTCAGGTTAAGAAAATGGAGCTCCCAAATTTTAACTTGCATATCTTTTCTGTTCTGTATGTGCTTTCAAATGTGGCACCCAGAAGTAGGCACTTCCCCACCACCGCCATGCAGCCTCTATTCTAATACAGATTAGAGGAGAAGCATTACTTCCCCTGATATAGACATTATATGTATGCAATTTTATTTTGTTTTTTGTAAGTGCATCACGGTGCTGGCTTATATCAAGTTTCTGATCCACTAAGATCCCTAGATCCATTTTAAATATACAGTGGTACCCCGGGTTACGAAAATAATTCGTTCCGCCGCCGCTTTCGTAACCCGAAAGGCTTTCGCAAGCCGAAAAGCCATAGGCGCTAATGGGGAAAAGCCGCGATTTGGTGCGAAATAGCGCCGAAAAGCACCAAAAGTTTTTTCGTAACCCGAAAAAACTTTCGTAACGCGGAACAGTTTTTTTAAATAAATTTTTTTCGTAACCCGGAAATTTCGTAAGGCGGCGCATTCGTATCCCGGGGTACCACTGTACTGCTGCCCAGCAAGGTGTTTCCTTGCTCTATACTTCCACCATTTTTCAGAATCTAAATGCAATACTTTATTTATTTATTTCAAATTTCATCTTAATTTTGGCCCGATGTTCCAGACTGCCCAGATGCTTTTGAATGTTGATCTCGTGTTCTCCATTGCTGGATACTACTCACAGCTTTGTAACATCTGCAGAGCTAATAAGCACAACATGCCCATCGTTATCCATATCATTTCTAAAAAATGCTGGCAAGCACAGGAGGTGGTACAGAGCCCAATAGTGCTCCTCTTGAGATGTCCATCCAAGAGGATGTCAAAACTTTATAATCACTGCTGTTACTACTACTGCTGTGTTTCTCAGACATATATTCTTTAAAATAAAGATTTTTTAAAAATGGTCAATGTATCAACCAAGTTAAACAGTTTAAATATCTAGACGTTCCGTTCCACCATAATCTTCTCGGGCTGCTCATAGACGGTCTGCTATACAGGCAACTCAGAATACCATCAAGGCCATTTCTCACTTTTTCTTCACTAAGGAGGAGGGGG
Source organism: Sceloporus occidentalis (assembly GCA_023333645.1). Classification (NCBI taxonomy): domain Eukaryota; kingdom Metazoa; phylum Chordata; class Lepidosauria; order Squamata; family Phrynosomatidae; genus Sceloporus; species Sceloporus occidentalis. The sequence continues at coordinate 24,261,880 of JALMGF010000007.1, forward strand.
TCAATTCATACCTGCTGCCATCCAGGTTATTAAGTCCAGGATCTTGCCTCAACTGCTGTATGGAATCCCAATTTGGATTCAAGGATTCCATTCAAATACTGAGAATGTTCTCTCAAATTTTTAAGAGCTATTCTTGGGATGCCAAGATGTGCTTCTGCAGCAGCCTTAAGACTTGAGGTAGGCAACGCATCATTGGAAAGCATGGCCTGGCTATATACTTTCAGATATTGAACCAAATCTGCAGGTTATGTAGACCTTCTACAGAAATATGTTTATACTAGTTCTTGGTTTAAAACTTTTTTTACTGAACTGCAGTCATTAGGTCTGTCTGTGAAGTTTCTTTATGCCCATTTTTAAATGTTATTTTAGAAAATTAGATTAAGGACATAGATCTTCAATATTCCTTATCAAACGCCAGTAAAACCTGCTCATCTCTGCTTTTTGCCTTGAATTTTGAATTTCCCCAAAGTGATAGATATTTGGAAAATCTGACTATTCTAAAATAACGGCAGGTTTTTTCGAGAGCCAGATTTAATTGCCTACTGCCTGCAGTTTTAGATGGGTGCTATCATGGTGTGGCATACGAGAATAAACTATGCCCCTGTAATGAAGAAGATATTGAATCCATTGAGTATGTTCTCATTACATGTAACTTCTATAGGGATGAGCATACCAAGCTCCTTGATCCTGTAATGAGTAATTTTCCTGGCAGGACTTCGGGTTGGCACTTAAAAAACACTTTTTACAGGATACAAACAAGTCCATCACAGTGGCTATGGTTCTCTTTTCTGCACAAAGAATGCACATGTCAATTCTTTCCCCTGTTTGATAAAATTAATTTGGTTGTTAAGGTATGTTTTGTAAATTTTAAATGTTTTTAACTGTTTTTATAAGTTTTGTTGGTTCTGTGACCGCAGAATTATATGTATGTATGTATGTATATTACTGAAGTCATATACTGAAGTAAAATATACAGAAGTTAACATAAACAATAAAATCAATGTATAAATAAAAAACAACACCTCTTCTCTCTGAATAAACTACAGAGAAAATTAGTTGGTGTAAGGCTACCTTGAGTCCTTGAGCTCATTGGAGGAAAGGTAGGATATTACATGGCTTGTCTACATACTTTAAAAAATCCATACCCACCTTATAGTCGCTGCAATAAGTTCATATGATATTTGGGACATTCTCATGGAATTGGTTGATAAGCTATTCAGTGATAAGTTGATGCATGCTAGGAAGGGGAGGGGGGAACACACGGAGAGCAGACATAACCATGTACCTGAAAATAATGCAAAGGAGAGTTCCTGTGGACAGTCCCCTTGCACCAAAGTGAGTTCATCAGATAGAAATGTGGGATCGGTTAAGCAGGTGTCATCTTGCTGTCTCTGTGTATGGCATTAACAAGGTTGTTGCAGGGTCAGTGTGGACCAGAAAAGTGTGACGTGAGGTTGGTTTCTTTTCTTCAGTGTAGACTCAGCCATAGTAATAGCAGTAGAAAAAGTTGCTGCCAGATACCTTCATAGCCTTTGCATTTTCACTCATAGTTTTCTCCATCATCATGCTGTCCTCTGGGATTTTTTTTTTTTTAAAAATACCCTTTGTAGTTGCCCTCCCAAATTTCTTAACAATTTGCCTGTTTTCTGCTCAGATACACACAAACTTATATATGACAACAACAACCTTGTTATATTTTATTCAATGCCCTATAGAATACTGGGATTGGAAGTTTAGGGGTCCATGTTCAGAATTCTTAGCCAAAAACTGCCATGTAAAACTCAGTTTGTTGCTTCTGTCCTATCCTTCATAATGCAATATCTTTTTGAAGGGGAGATGAGGAAAGGATGATACCGAAATGATGAATATAGTAATTTTAACACAAAATAGTAAGATATCCATTCTGTGATATTTATTAGATTTTGAGACCAAAGTTTAATCAAATAGTCTTGAAATAAAAGCTAGGCAGCTTACACATCAGCCCTATCATTCTATCTTGGATGGGTGTGTGTATAAACACATATGTTACAAAATGGGATGAATAGGAAATCATCAAGCATGTTCCTTCAAATGCTAAGAATTCATAAACTGGATGTATTCTTCAGCATGTATAAACTTTAAATCAGAATTTGAGTGGTTTAAAAAAAGGAGTTGTTTTTAAAGGATCATCCTTAGTATGGACTAGGCTTCAAGAAAGCTGAATAAAAAGGAGAAGAGCACAATCAAGAGTTCAGTTATTTGGAAACAAGCTGAACTCAGTTGAGAGTAGACTTGCTCAGTCAAACTGTTCAGTAAATGTGTGTTTTATGTTATATTGGTCTGAAATAGATGGGCCAAATAATGCAGTATTGGCCACTTTGGGGACATGGTATTTACATGATGCATGCTCCCCAAGAAGTCAGAAGCTGTGTCGAGGTGGCAAGAGCCAGCCCACAAAGGAGCGGATTAAATCTGCTTCTGCTAGCAGCCTGTTTGGGATCACAGTGGCAGCCCGCTTCAGGAATGGGCCATGAGGTTGTTGCAGTCCTTGCCTGACCTTCCAGGTGGTCTGCTTCAACCCATTATCACCATCATCGGATAGTTTGGTTAAGTCATGACTGGTTTACCAATCTGGTCTAGTGACTTCTTTTACTCCTTTTGCTACAGGGGTACCTGTGGCTTCAGTGACAAAACTGAATCTAGGAGAACACCTAGACTGAAAATCTGATATTTAGGGCAGAATTTGAAAAACATCGAGGTGTATTGGACTACTATGAGTATTGTAGGCTAAATCATTTGCATGGTCAAAGGCCCCATATCTCTGTTCATTGAAAGATAAATGCCATCTGTATTGTTGAACACACCATTCCTTGAATAGATGAACCCACAAACCTTCAGCTTGTTTGTGTCAAACAAATGTCTATCAAACAGACATGTCAAAGACCTTCCATTTCAGTACTAATTTTTTCTCTACAGTAAAGAAAGACAACAAAATGATACCAGTTCAACATCTTTTAAAAATTTGGTTCCCAAAAAACAAATTCCTTGTTGCAGTTTTGTACGCTTTGGATCTCAAAAGTGTACTTAAAGCATCTGTTTCTGCTTTCTTCTTTTTGTCGTTCCCCTACTGTTCTAACCAATTGTGACTTATCGTTTTGGTTCTTATTGCATTTTAAAATTGTGTTGGTTCAGTTTTAAACCACATTGTAAACTGCCTCAAGCAGTGGAAAAGACATGTCATAAACATGCATTAATTTAAATAATGCAGTGATTATGCTGGAGGATGTATGGCTCTATCCTTCCTATGTTAAAAAAAAGTTTTCAAACTAGCACTGTCTTACTATTAATGAGTTTGCAAATGCCAAATAAAATCATTTGTCTTGAACCCCCTAATTACAAAGAAATGGCTGAGTCATGATATTGAAGTTTTTAAGTAGTTTGGTTCTAAGGGAATGTTCACTTGAGAAATGGTTCATGAATGCAAAATAGAGTTGAAATGCACCACCATCTTTTTTTAAATAATAAAAAGAAACCCAAAACCCTGTTTCTTACAGTCTTAATAACCCATGGGACACAACAAAGAAATGAGTGAAATATATGAAATCATTTGTAGTTTTGAAGAAGACTTGCAAATACCCAATCTCCTGTCTGGTGAGCAAACCAGGAACGTGTAGAAAATTGAAGTATGAGTTCGTTTTTCACTGTTCCATATTCTGCAGGTTAAAAATGCACCATGTATTAAAAGGGAGAGCAGCAGGAGAAATAATGTCTTTCTCCAAGCCTACACTGCATAGACCTAATGAGAAATCTGTATTTTGGATAAGAGGCTACTGTTAGAACAGATTAGGAAAAAATAGAATGGTTCCCTGTTGTCAAGGGGATCAGGCAAAGCTGCATTCTGTCACCCTACTTGTTGAAGTTGTGTGCAGAAAATATCATATGAAGAGCAGGTTTAGACTCAGAAGAAGGAGGAGTGAAGATAGGAGAAAGGAACATCGGCAATTTAAAATATGCGGATGACACCATGTCATTAGCAGAAAATACCACAGACGTGGAACAATTATTAAAGAAAGTACAAATGCAGACTTACTGCTGAACATAAAGAAAACAAAACTGATGACTACTGGGGACTTTATTAGAAAATAAATGTGAGTTCTACCTAAATAATGAGGAAATGGAAATAAAGAGTTCCTGTACCTTAGATCAAACATTGGCCTGTTACAGACTGCCAAAATAAAGCTGCTTCGGGTCTCTTAGGAGGTATGCTATTTAAATGATGCATGGGTCCTAAGAGTCTGGAGGTTGCGCCAAAGCCACACTCCATTTCTAAGCACTGGAGTGCAGCTTTGGTGCAGCTTCCGGATTCTTAGGGTGCATGCATCATTTAAACAGCATACCTCCAAAGAGACCCGAAGCAGCTTATTTTGGCAGTCTGGAACAGGCCATTGATAAGAACGGTGATTGCAGTCAAGAAATAAGACAACTAAAAATGGGAAGTGCAGCAATGAGAGAATGAGATGAGATCCTAAAGTGTAAAGAAGTACAACTGCTCACTAAAGTTAGAATCATCCTATCCATTGTATTACCCATCACTATGTGTGGATGTGAGAGCTGGACAGTGAAGAAAGCCGAGTGGAAGAAAATCAATTCATTTGAGATGTGGTGCTGAAGAAGAGTGCTGAGGCTGCTATGGATTGCCAAAAAGACAAACAAATGGGTCCCAGAACAGATCAAGCCTGAACTCTCCCCGGAAGCCAAGGTGACAAAACTGAGACTGTTATACGTTGACCACATAATGAGAAGGCATGACTCAATAGAAAAGACAACAGTGTTAGGGAGGATAGAAGGCAACAGAAAGGGAGGGAGACCGCACACCAGATGGATAGACTCAATTAGGGAGGTCATGGGCCTGAATTTACAGGACTCAAGTAAAGCAGTTGAGAACAGGGGATCTTGGAGATGCCTCATCCACAGAGTTGCTGTGAGTCAGGGTCAACTGGAGGGCAGTTAACAACACCAGCAACCAAGTAAAAATAGAGTCTCCAGCCACTGTCAGCACTTTGCAAATACCAAAGGGAGGGCCAGCCCTCCCATTGCCCAGATTGAGGTACCCCCTTCATTAAACAGAGCACAAGAAATGCTGAATTAGGCTGCTCTCCACCCTGGAAGGTTCCTTCCATCATTACTTCTTCAGTGAGCCTTGCTCTCCAGAGTGGTCTAGGGCCCAAATAAATAAGGAGTCTTTAGAACTAGGCCTTGAAGGCCCTGTTGACACAAGCCAACTAAAAAAGCCTGTCTCTTGGCAAGGAGACGGGACAACGCACAGCCCAAACCCTAGTTCCGCTGCAAACAGATTGGATGACATCCAGCCTGTTCAGCACCAGAACTTAGGTATAGCCCCTTTGTAATAGATTTTAAAAGTTACTGTTTGCTCCAGTTCTATCTGGAAGATCCAGAACCCTCCATTCCAATGCTGCATGGCTGTTTAAAACACCTCTTGTTCCCTCACCCCATGCTGCTGCTACCACCAGACGCTCACTCAGAGGTCAGAAGGTGCCCAGCCATGTGATTATGGCTGAGTGTCTTGTTCAGACCTTGGAGTGAAGTGACCTACAGTGGCATATATTCCGGGCAGCAGAGTGGCACATGCATGCAAACATCTGGCCAGCATTGGAATGGAGGGCTGAGGTATTGATGGGAGGTCAAGGGCAGCTTCAGGGCCACGATATTCCGAGCTGCCCCTGGAATCTCCTGGCCAGTGCACACAGGGCTGTGGATAGGGTGGTGTTGAATTTGGGTGAATATGATACTGCCCCACTCATTGTGTACAGGTCTCTCCATTCTTTGGTAGAAGCCACCAAGACAAGATTGGACTTTTGGAAGCATACAGGATGCAGAATTGTCAAATATTTCAGAAAGCATAGTGTTGAAATAGAAATCTCAAAAGGGGGGAAATTTTCTGCAAAATTGATGTGGGTAACAATACATGGACCAAAAATTAATTCAAGACTGAGGATATACAGTTGTCCCTTTGACCAAAAGATCATAGTGATCATGGAGTTAAAAAAATGGAAACAACACCCCCCAAAGAGGAAGTAGATCAATGGGTAGCCTTTATTATCCTCACATACATCGGATAAATGTGTGTTCTAATCACATCAAAAAGTTAAAATTTTAGGTATCCTAAGTGGTATGACCTAGAACAGTTGGTCTTGGAACCAACCTGATAGGAAGAGACCTTAGACTTAATTTTACAGGGTGCCACCCAGCAGCTAGGATGAGATGTTAATGTTGTTCCATTGACGGGAAAGGTGATCGCAACACGATTCAATTTACAAGAAAGTGGGAAATTGTCAGAGAACTTCAACACAGCTTAATTTGGCTTCAAAGAGGAAATCTCTCTGAAATAAGTGAGATTATATAGGACATTATCATACAAGCCCCGTTTTTGCCTTAATTGGGCATTGTCACATGTTTTTGCAATCATGCGACTGGGGATGCTTCCACCATTGTACTGTCTTCCAGACTTCCTTTTAACCACACTTAACCATACGCTACCCAGCTTACTCTTTGGAGTTTACTATTTATTTATTTATTTATTTATTTATTTTGTAAATTCAATTCTGCAGTTTTGGTAATGCAATTTAATTTTTTTAAAAAGAAAAATACAAAAAAGGGGGAATTAGGCTGCTAGTGGATAGTGGGTCGGGAGGATGGGAAGAGGAGAGGACAGTGACACCACATGTTCACTAAGATTGGAACAGTTACAGCAGTGATGTTTCATACATGAAGACTAATGGGACTGCTGTGCGACTGGGAGCTATTTTAGGTAGGGTGGCAGAACAGAACTAGGGGACAGAGGGGAGGCTCGAGGAGCTGGAGGCCTGTAAAGATCCATGGGTGACTGCAGCAAATGGCAGGAGAGTGATCTGGAAGACAGAGATAGCAGCAGGGTGATGAGGACTAGCCAAAATTATGGAGAGGCTGAAGAGAGTAAATGGGTGGAGAGGGCTGTGGAGAGAATGGGGAGGTCTATAGAGAATGATTGAAGTTGGGGAGGACTATTGGTGGTCTTGGATAGGGGATGTTTGGGGGCGTTTGGTGTGTGTGTGAGAGAGAGATGGGAAAGGAGTGCTAGAAATAGGGAGATATGACATGTATGTGTGTGTGTGCATGTGTGTCACAGCAGTCATTTTGTGAAAGTACATGTCCGCATTACAGCCATTTTATGAATTCCAAGCATGCCTAACAACTTTAAAATATTTGAGATCAATTCTGGACAAAATCTTTCAACAATTTGTACTTACAAAAGGATTCGACAAATGAAATAAATGGATATTTTCAAAGTTCTTGGGCCACATTTGATTAGTTAGTTTGATTTCGGATATTTCTGTTTAAATTAAAATGAGGGATAAGCTTGAAGTGGGACATTAGCAGGGAAGAGTTTGTTCTTTCTCTCTCCTTCTTTGTGGGTGTCCTTCAGGAACATCAAAATTTCATTATATTTAATTATTGATTGGAAGCATTTTTCTTGCCAGAGCAGCACTTTACACACAGTGAAATTACTTCTCTGGAGAGAGAGAGAGAATGTTGCATGTATTTCTTGGTTTGAATTAAATTTTGCATATTGTTTGATTCCCTCCCCTCTTTCTGTGTACCCAGTACATTTAACAAAATAAGAAAGATGATCATGAGTTTGTGAAACACTGAAGTTCCCAGATTTTAAAGTTATTCCTGCTCCTGCTATACCTCTGAGAGCCTTATTGCATGAGGCATGTTATGATAATAGGAGTCCTCCTATTACCTGAGCCTTCTTCCCAGGTAACAAAGAATTAAGTGAGGTGAAGAGGTTCAGTTACTTTTTAATGGGCTCAGCATAACAGGATAAATTGTTTATTTACTATTTTTGTATTTTGTGATTTTACACTGTATGCCTCTGGCAGGTGCTAAAGCACCATGCACAACTTATAGCACTATATAAATAAACAACAACTTCAATAATAATAATATTGGTGGCGCAGTGGTTAAATGCCTGTACTGCAGCCATTCACTCAAAACCACAAGGTTGCGAGTTCAAGACCAGCAAAAGGGCCCAAGCTCGACTCAGGCTTGCATCCTTCCGAGGTCGCTAAAATGAGTACCCAGACTGTTGGGGGCAAATTAGCTTACTTGCTAATTAGCTTACTTGCTGTTCACCGCTATGATCTTTGGAATAGCGGTATATAAATAAAACAAATTATTATTATTATTATTATTATTAATAATAGATCAGCATCACAGCGGTAATGAGAGAGCAATTGCCTGTGAGATGATCTGTGAGTAGAAGTGCAAATCTTTGAGTTCTTTCTCAGCAGAGGTTATTGAAAAGCCTGAGAAAGGACCACAAGAAGGTATAGATATATGAAGATATATATATATATATATATATATATATATATATATATATTATAAATTAGGAAGAAAAAGTTAATATATTTATGTTTATGTTTTCAGTTTGATGAACAGAAAGTCAAAAATGTTATATGTTTATGGTAAAAAGAAGGGAACGCTATAGTCTTAAAATCTGTCTAGTTGGTATAAGTGTATAGTGTGTATTGGTTCTTTTAATGTCTACAGTTGGTGTGTAATAACAGTAAAGATACATTAAAAATTAATTTTAAAAAATAGTCCATCAGCCATTTCTCTGAAATGAAAATGTTTGTTTCTGAAATTGTGAGAAGCCCTGTTTGAGTAGCCACAGGGTGGAATGATGAGAATATTTTATTAGAATTATGTGTGCAATTGAAAAAAAGCTACTTAGAGCCTCAGGTTCTTTTCTAGTGGCAGAATTTCTTTGTTCTCTTTCTTGAGAGGAACAAAATAGCTTTCTGTGATGATACAACCTCTCTGGGAGCGTTTTGTCAAGGATGTCTGAGCAAGATGCTGTGTTTATTGGAGAGATGTGAAGTGAGGATGAACACAATAGTGTATGAGAGAGATCTAGAATATGACTGACTTTTGACTAAGTCATACATAAAGAGATGAAGGTTACAATTCCTTATAGAATACAGAAGGATCTTGAGAAAGCTATGAGCTCATACTTCAAGTATCTCTTTGAGATCAGTGTCTCTCACTTCATATGACAATGATAAATCTAGGTAGAATAGTTAGAATGTTGAACTTCTTGAAGCGCAGTAATTTTGTTCCTCAAATGTTGTTTTATTTAAATGGTAGTGTAATGAGCATGACCAATTATAACCAGAGAAAAATGGCCATGAATACCAGTATGGTTATTAGCGTGTTCACTGCTCAGCCTGTAACAGGTTGAAACACATTACATAGGTCTGTAGTTAGTAACAGACAGAGCAGCCACAAAGAACTCTTCAGCCTGGCACCTGAACATTGCAGCACAGCTAAGATGGTTCTCTTTGAGATGAAAACTAGTGGGCTCTCATTCTCTCAACTCTTGGCCTAGCTGTGGGAGATGGGAGCTAGAAAAGGAGAGGATTCAGCTACAGTTTCTCTGATTCTCCTTTCTGGGAGCTTCTAGAAGGGAAGGGGGATGCTAAAAAGCACTAGATTTCCTACGCTGCAATGGCTTTTCTCCTAGGCAGGGAACATGTATATGCATTTAGGAAATGGTTTTTACAAACGGTTTTCGGTGTAATACCTTTGTGAATACCTTGTTTTAAACATTTCATTCATAACTCTAAAAACAAATATTCCAGAACCCATATTCCATTCCCCCATCTTTAGCCATGGGTTACTAGTAAATTCATTTATTTTTTCCCATTAGAAGCCATATTTATTGGTGTACTCTTGTATTTGAGACACACTTCCTCAATGCACCTCTGCTCCACTATAAGAATGTAAGAATGATTATTTTATACTCATGAAGAATACATGACTACATTAGCACTCATTTTAATACTGACAGATTCACATGTGAAGAAAGCCTCCACTCCTACCCCTGGCCAATTATGCAAGATCCAGTCCTGACCACTGGAAATGCTGGCTGTGGCTTGTGAGAAGCATAGACCAAAACATAAGTGTGTGAGATGAGGATAGGGAAGGGTGATTTGCTTTTGCTGAAAAATATTGGTGGAGAGACTGGTGAGTAGTAAATTGACTGCTGGGGTTGTCTTTTGGTAGAGGAAACTGAAATGAGTACCTTGATCTGGGATTCTAAAGGATCCATTAATTTTTACATTGGCACCAGTCACTTTACATCAGCTAACTTAGGCCTGTTACAGACTGCCAAAATAAAGCTGCTTCGGGTCTCTTTGGAGGTATGCTATTTAAATGATGCATGGGTCCTAAGAGTCCGGAGGTCGTGCCAAAGCCACACTCCATTCCTAAGCACTGGAATGCAGCTTTGGTGCAGCTTCTGGATTCTTAGGATGCATGCATCATTTAAACAGCATACCTCCAAAGAGACCCGAAGCAGCTTTATTTTGGCAGTCTGTAACAGGCCATAATATAGTTTTGTATGACTTGAATTTTTGGAAAACACAAACATACATTTAGTAGCACACATCTTGTGACTAGCTGCATATACAAAAGTTCTTTTCTCAAACCTGAGGTAACTATGGGAGGGTTTCTTTTAGCTTAACCACCCCCCTCATATTGAATCTGTATAGTTGCTATGATTGTGATTAGAATGCCTATATTAAATTTAATAACTGTTTGTAGAACGTATCCACACCAGGAAGCAACAGAGAAGTGTGATGTGATTTGGATTTTTTAAATGATGACTACTAATATGCACTTTTGGAGGGGACATACACCATTTAACAGTAAGGCTGTATTAGTTTCCTTACTAAATGTTGAGTGGGAAACGAACATCTAACCTTTCATCAACAGTGATACAAGACATAACTTGCCTGCTTGACTTGAATACAGCTTTCTAATTTAAAAGCTTTGCTGTTAGAATGATCATCAAATGAGCAAAGCTGAATCAGAAAATACAGTTCAGTGTAACACTAATTACAGTGTTTCTAGCTCAGCCTTTATATTCAATTGGTTTTAAATGGAACGTCTATAGAAGATACCATAATCATTTGCACCTTATAGAAGCATCTAAAAATTACAGAGATTTGCACATTTGTTTTCTGTAGCTTTTGTCAGGAGGTTAGATATAATAATCATATAGCTTTCTTAGATGCAAAACCTGTCATATTGATATGGAAGTCTGAAATCATTTTATTGACATTAGCTGTTGACTGAATCAGGCACTTTGACATTATCCAAACAGGAAAATTGGACTCTGGTTGACTTCACAGAGAAAACTACATTCTGAAGGTTTTGAGGCTGAAAGAAAAATATGTATCTTACTCTGTTTAATGTTCAGATCACTCCCCACCTCCCATCAGTGTCATCAATGTGCGGCTATAATTCAATTCCAACTTCCATTAGCCACTAATGCCACATTAAATTGGGCTAGCTAAATTAGATCCTCTCTAGTTGTTTGCTCTTAGCTCTCCTATTGTGTGTAAGAGCAGCAACCTGGCTTCCTGCATTTGCTTTTAATGTACTGTGCCCACCCTGTTGACTCTGTTTAATCAATTTTATTGTCTACATTAGTGGTTTCCTTGCCTTAACATTTTGGGGCTTCAGACATAATTTTAAAAAATCCCAATGCGATAAAGAGTACACTCTTGGAAATGATAACTCCACATTCTTGAGGTGGATGAAATGATGGCCTTTTTCAAAACTTTGAGTATACATATTGTTATGATAGCTTTATGAGGTGATCTAAAATGCATGAAATAATATCTCATGCTAAACTTTTGAATCACAATGACTTCTTCTTCAGGTAAAGATGGCAAAATACTATGCAGGTGAAGAAGAGTGATAGTGTTATTCAGGGAGGACCTATGAAGACAAAAAAGTTAGACCAAACCCCTCATGGCCATGAGGTGACTGGCAACAAAAGCAATGAAAGAAGAACAATAAAAAATTCATTCTCCAATTGCAGCAACAATGCATACCCTTTGGAGGTCTGGGTCTGTCTTTTAGTTTATTGCATGATGCTAACCATACATGATTTTAACCATCTTTTCCAGATGATGAAGTCTGTAAGCTTGGAAAGCTAATGTGGTATTTGTTGTTGTTAACTGCCCTCAAGTCAGCTCTGATTCATGCTGATCCTGTAGACAAGGCATCTCCAAGCTCCTCTATCCTCCACTGCTCTCCTTAAGTCTTGTTGATTCATGCCTGTAACCTCCCTAGTTGAGTCTAGCCATCTGGTGTGTGGTTCTCTCTTTGTGCTGCCCTCCATCTTTCTTAGCATTATTGTCTTTTAGAGTGAGTCATGCCTTCTCATGATATGGTTACAGTACAACAGCCTCAGTTTCGTCATCTTGGCTTCCAGGGAGAGTTCTTGTTTGATCTGTTCTAGAACCCATTTGCTTGCCTGTTTGGCTGCCCATGGCATCCTCAGCATTCTCCTCCAGCACCGCATCTCAAATGAATTTTTTTTCTTATCCACTTTTTTTACTGTCCAGCACTCATAGCGATACATAGTGATGGGGAATATTATGCCTTGGACAATTCTGACTTTGGTGTTCAGTTGTATGTCTTTATTCTTGAGAATCTTAACTAGTTCTTTCATCACTGCCCTTCCGATTCCTAGTCTTCTTCATATTTCTTGTCTGTAGTCACTGTTCTTATGAATGTTTCATCCAAGGTATGAGAACTCTAACTATTTCAATTTCTTCATTGTCTAGGTTGAATCTATGTACAGTCAGCCCTTCGCATCTGTAGGGTTTCATTCCAGACCCTCCTCTTGAAGCCAGAAATCGTGGGGCTTCAAGTCCTATTGTTTTTAATGGTGGCATGCAACACATGCAGTTGCATTAGCATGGCCGCGTGCACGCACCACCATTGGGGAGAATGGGGCAGGGCCATCCGTGGGTGCTCCAGTCCACAGATGGCAAGCCTATGGATACAAAGGGCCCACTGTATCTTGGCACCCACGTAATAGAAGAGGCAGCATACTTGGGCAAAACAAATAAACTAGCTGGAAAATGCTGGCAAAGGTACAGTCTGAAAATAAATTTTATGGAAGAATGTGGCACATGCGAAAGACAGGATATAAGGTTTAGAACACAAATGGAAAAGAAAACGGGAAATCAAAGTAGTCATATTTCACTGTTTAAGATGAAGACAATGGGCTTCTCTTCCAAGTTGGTCGTGCTCACATGGAAACTGGCATGAAGCAATTAATATTTTGGGCTTCACATTTTACACACACATATGTAAAGCTCTGTTGAAATCAATGTCTGCAGGAGAACAAAGACCACCTTTAGAACAGTATGTCCACCATGATCTCAGTCTCATAGATGCCAAGAGTACTGATGAGTGGCTAAGCTACAACAGGAATCCCTGAGCAGAATGCAGCTATAAAAATAGAATTTGTAATGGAGAACAATAAAGCACTAGCAGTCCTTTGTCCTGAACTAACCTGAGAAAATAACAAACAGGAGGACACAAGGCCACTGAGGAAATGCAAGCAAGAAGCAAAGCTAGCTAAGGGCATATCTGTCTCATGATCCTGCCCCTCCACCCCTAAACACAACAAACGATGCACTACTGATCATAAACACAAATCTCCTAACAGTTCAACCCCTCATTTTCACTATGTGACAAGGCTGTACCCCAGGAGGATGTAACTACAAAGTTCTGCAGCCCCAGTGTGGTCTAAAGAGTGGTAGATAGGCAGTTGATCTCTGTGGGGCTGGACAATAGCACTGAAATACATGGCTCCCTGAGGAGCTGATGGGACCTGGCTGCATAGGTCCTGCAGGCTTCCCAGCCAAATCTGGGGCAGACAAAGAAGTTTTCTGCTCAGAGCAGATGACTTCATAGAAGAAAGCATTTACAGAGCAGGAGAAGATGAAGTATTATTCATTTGTCCATTGTCATAGACAGAGATAGCAGCAGCAGTGAGAGGATGAAAGTGGAGAGTGGAATTGGCAAGGATTTATAGCAGCTGCAGTCCCTGGGTAAAAGCATGATGTTGCTGCTGGCACATGGTAGATTTCATAGAATCATAGAGTTGGAAGAGACCTCAAGGGCCATCCAATCCAACCCCCTGCCATTCAGGAGCTCATATTCAGAGCATCCCCAACAGATAGCCATCCAGCCTCTGTTTAGAGACCTCCAAAGAAGGAGATTCCACCACTCTCCACTTTCAAACAGCTCTTACTGTCAGGAAGTTCCTCCTAATATTTAGGTGGAATCTCTTTCATTGTAACTTGCCTCCATTGTTCCGTGTATTGTAACATAGGATCCATAGGGAGGAACTGATGAAGAAACACTTTGCCTTAAATCATCTAAGCGTGAACCTGTAGAGAGCTCATGTAATAAGGTCGTCTCTCAAGAGAGAATGTGAACTCCAGTGCTGTAATGGGTCAAAAGAGTGGTTTAGAGGATGGACTTTAAATGGAGCACATATGAACACATTAATACAATGTGGTCACAGGATTTATGGACCAGGAGCCGTTTAACACTGGTCTGCTGAGAAGGACACAACACATACTGCCTAAACATATTATCAGTTGTTATTTGTTTGAATCACTTACATCTTGTCTTGTCTTATGAGAGTTAATTCAGCAGGCTTAGCCCTCAGGCTTACTAACTAAATAAGACAAGAAATACAAGGAAAGGAGGATGATGGGAATGAGCAAATGACGTTTAGCAGCAACAACTAGGTCTAGGCAGGATAAAAGTGAGCCTGGCTGCTCTTCTTCTCCATCTGTGGTAAGAGCAGTGGCAACTGGAAAGTAGGAGAGCAGGATCTGGGGCCTAGGAACAGTGGAGCCAAAAGACTCCCCAAATGGCTTATAAAGTAAATAGTAGGCCATCTTTGTCATTTTACTTACAGTCTAAATTTAAAGGGGGACAGATAAGAAATAAAAAATAAGGAGGGAGAAGGGGAAAATAAAGAGCTTATAATGACCAGCTTGTTCTGGCAGCCTTCTTGATTCCACTGCTTGTTGTCCTCTCTGTGCTGTTTTGTGTCTCAGCAGACATGTAAAATGCTCTCCCAACCTGCTGCACAAGCAAACAGCTGAAGGCCTGGGCATAATGATCCATAACTTAATCACCTCATTTTCAATTACTGAAATGCAACTCTAGACAGGGCTGTGTTTCCTTGAAAAGTGTTTCAAAATGTGGTAGCAAGACTTAGCAGGAATGTGCTTTAGATCACTTTACGCCTGTTTGAGACCCACTTCATAGAATCCCACCTATTTTGCACACACAGATCAAGTTGTTGGTTTTGACCTTAACGATATCCAGAGATTTGCTTTCTCCTGTCCAAATGTGCCAATAATTTGTTATTCTCATCAGCACTCCTCTAAAAATCGCATTACATAGAAAAAAGTTCATGTGGGACATAGAACCTTTTTGGATTTGTGTGCCTTCTTCTATTTGTTTCCAATTTATGACAATCCTAAAATGAACCAATCATGAGGTTTCCTTGCCAAGATTTGTTCAGAGGAGTTTTGCCTTTTCCTTCCTCTGAGGTTGTGACGAGGAAGCAATAATTCCTTCTTTGGGGGGGACAGCATGGAGAAGATGGCACTGGAATAGGAAGGGAGAGTGGGAGGAGGAGGACGGTGGGAACACTGACCCATATGATTGCCTAATATTGGAACAGCCATGCCAGGAAGTTACTGCACTTGAGAAATGCTACAGCAGCATGTTTGGGAACTTATTGATGGGTGTTTCTTGTCAATGAAAAAGGATGCTCTAAGAGTGAAGAAGCAACACAATCTCTGCAATATCTGATAAGTATCGCCAAACATGCTATTCTTTAGCTTTAATAGCAGATTGAAAGGCTCATTTGATAAAGTCATAATACAGTTTAATCACCAGGATTTTTTAAAGCAAAAATACATATGTATTTCTACTATTGGTGTGTCTTTTTACTCTCTCTCTCTCTCTCTCTCTCTCTCTCTCTCTCTCTCTCTCTCTCTCTCTCTCTGTGTGTGTGTGTGTGTGTGTGTGTGTGTGTGTGTGTGAATTGTTTGGGTCATTAGCTGAAGAGATTATTGTTGCTATAATCACATGTGTTCTGAAACGTGGAGGACAGAGATCGGCTTCTGATGGGTCCTCTAAATGATTCTCCCTTTCATCATTGCTTTGAAGAGATTTTTATGGCAGTCTTTGGTTCACACAATCTGCTTGTGTCACTGAAGAGTGAGAATTTTGACTTCCTAATGCACTGCTACATCTCTTTATGAAAACCATTATTGAAACAAAAGAATAGGTATTACAGTTCATTTTCAGTTCCCTTGTTATTGCAGATTAACAATTACATACAGGCTGCAGTATTAACTGCACCCAACCTATTCTTGCTCAGGAAGTTCATGAAGAATTGTTATGTTCTCTAAATATGTTAAACAGGTGGTTTCTTAAAATCTGTCAACTATCAAGGATTCCTCAACACCTTGAGAATGACATAATATTGATCAGAAAGCACTTTAACTTTCTGCTCAGTATGCAATATCAATAATTTTATACATCACTCATGTTAGAAATTATATTTGCTTTGAACAGGAAAAAAAATCATATCACATTCTTCATGGCACATGCATTGCTCTTGCTCCTAAATACACTGTTCCCCTTGGAGCACAGTGGAACACAGTGTTCCCTTTGAAGCTGTGTACAGGATTTCCAAAATGTTACATACATTTACACACATAACACACAGTGTTGCCATCTGACCATTCTGATCAATAAATCTGAACTCTGGTAGGCCAAACCTCCAAATCTGGTTTGACCAAAGCTGAGTTATGACAGTATGCATCTGCTATGACAGGTGGCCAAAGCTGAGCATTTTCTCTTAACCGTCTCCAGGCTAAACATCCGCAGCTCAATAACGTCCAGTTTCCAGACCCTTCACCATTGTGGCTGCCCTCTTCTGGACATGCTGCAGCTTGTCAACATCCTTTTTGAACTGGTGCCCAGAACTGGACACAGTATTCCAGGTGAAGTGTACCCAAAGCAGAATAGAGTGGCACTATTTCTTCCCTAGATCTAGATGCTATACTTCTGTTGATTCATCCTAGAATCACATTGACCTTATTAGCTGTCGCATCACACTGTTGACCCATGTACAACTTATGGTCTACTAGGACTCTTAGATCCTTTTCATATGTACTGTTGTTAAGCCAGACGTCCCCCATCCTATATCTATACATTTCATTTTTTTTGCCCTAAGTACAGTATCTTACATTTCTCCCTGTTGAAGTTCATTTTGTTAGTTTTGCCCCAGCTTTCTAATCTATTAAAGTCATTTTGAATTTTGATAATTATGACCCATTAGAATTTTTTTTTTAATGCTTGGCAGTTTGGAAGGCAATGGGAAAAGTAGGAGACAACATTACAGATGGAAAGACACAGTGAAGGAAGCCAGAGATTCCTGAGCAGGACTATTGATGAAAGGATGACTTGGAGGTCTCTCATTCATGGGGTCATCATAAGTGTATTCCTGCTCTTCATCTGTACAACCCTGCTTGGCCACGAAGAAGTCCTTCCGGCTGGACAAATGTGTCAGGAGGTGGCATTTTTACTACTGCTGCTTTTTCCAAAAGCCAAATAACATTTGGTTAATTACAGGGTATTTGGAAATGTCCCTTTTCCTATCCTGGCATTTTTTATTCCTACCATTTGGATTTTTTTTAAAAAAAAGACTGATACTTTTCCAGAAAGAGTAATAGTGTGGGTCCAAAACAACATCTAGGGGTAGCAGTGTTGACCATGTAGCAAATACAATAACATCCAAATAATGGCCCGTTAGAAATGGGCCTTTGTGGTGCCCCCGTCACGTGCTAGGGGTTGGCCGAGGACCTAGTGTCCATACCGGCCTCACCCCTAGCACGTGACGAGGGCGTAAAGATGGCGGCGCCCTATTCACACGGGCACCACCATCTTTACGTGCTGGACGCTTAGCGTCCGCACGTCGCGCCCCAGGGCACGAGAAGAAGAGCCATTTTGGCGCTTCTTTACTGCGTCCGGGAACCGCACGGTTTGGCTGCTGCGGTTCCCAGACGCAGCAACCGGCGGCAGCGGCAGAGCGCCGCTTTTCGATGGTTTGTAACCCGCCAATGATACCTTTATTGGGCCAACCAAAATGCATAATTACATGTTGCAAGCTTTCGAAGTCACACTGACTTCTTCATCAGCCAAACAGGAGAAAACAATTGAAGATGTTAGTGATAGGCCTGCATTTTCTGTTTCTGGTATTACTTCAGATGGTAAGGAGGGCTATCTGCAGGCTGGCACCTCACCCTTTGGTCATGCCACTGGTAGATTTTCAAAGTCAAGGAAATTTAATGCCCATTTGCAATTCAAAGAAGATGTTTCCTTGGAATCCAGCATGTCTTCTTCCTTTGTGAAGCCACAGGCTCCTATGTAGGTAGAGAACACTTAATTTCTTAAGAAGTCTTCATGTTTTGCATTAGGAAAACATTATGTGGTGTAATCCCAATATTAGAAATATGGCAAGGCCCCAGTTCACTGGCTCTCTCTTTAAGATTGCCCTGTGACAGCTAAAATGCAGTATCTTGAAATCAGAAAAAAATCTAGGGGTAGCCTTGCTGTCCATATAGCAAATTCAATAACATCCAAAAATTTTACCTTTGTTGGTGCACAACTACATGTTGCAAACTTTTGAAGTCACACTGTAGTGGTCCAGTATGGGTGTATCTAGTCCTCTCACCCCTTCCTGTTTACCAGGTATTCTTTGCAGTACATGGTTTCCTTGTTTCTGCCCTCCAAATGCCTCATTTTAATTTTTTAATTCTTTTTCTTTTGTAATCTCTCTGCAGCATTTTCATTATCAACAAGGCCCAATTACGTTGCTGGTGTGCTTTGACAAGATCAGTCCATCCCTGCCAAATGCACCAGTTGTATATGACTAGTTAGTTATACAGTATAACAAGGATTGCAGCACGGAATTGTAAGTGCAGTTCTGGAGCAGGTGAATCAATCGCTTTTGTGGCAACTTGCCCCTTCCCCTCCTTCTTCCAGGCTTCCTCTCCCATTTGTTCCCTTCAGCCTTCCGTTGTGCATTTTGACTTTTATCTGTTTAAATGTGATGTGTGTGAGTGGAAAAGAGGGTGGCGGGGAGAGGCCACCCATAAGAATCCCCATTTGGTTTAAGGCAGTGGTTCTCAACCTGTGGGTCACGACCTCTTTGGGGATCAAACAGCCTTTTTACAGGGGTCACCTAAGACCATCGGAAAACACATATTTTATGTGGTTATGAAGTAGCAACAAAAATAATTTTATGATTGGGGGTCATCACAACATGAAAAACTGTATTAAAAGGTTGTGGCATTAGGAAGGTTGAGAACCACTAGTTTAAGTTGACTCAAGACTCTTCGTATTTGAGCTATTTCAGAGTTGAACTTAAATTTATGGGACAGAGTCCCTGATTTTTATGGACTGGGTTCATGGAAGACTGCTCTATATATGGGAGTGATCTCATCCAGCAGCAACAGTTGCTTTGGAGTTTGGTGTTATAATGATAATGCTCTAGAGCAGTGATTCTTAACTTTTTCTTCACCACAGACCCCCTTTCAATATCTTTTGTTGCCACAGACTACTAAGATTTAATTCAAGATATAAAACTTAAAGTGCATCAAATATTTATTTAAAGTTTCTCATCAAGAGTATTTAAATTTAGAGAAAAGGGAGAAATAAGTGAATGCACACACTCCTCTTATAATATTTGTATTGGAATAATTCCATACAAATTTAAAACAACAACAACACCTGAAGACAGGCTAATGTTACTTGTTAATTTTAATTCACTAATTAATGAGAAGGCTGGTGCTGCATTTCAATTACAAGCGTAGTTATATTGTTTCTGGTAGCAGAAAGTTATATTCTGAGTTCTGACTTGACGTTTTTAAAATAGTTTCTAAACTTATTTTTAAGAGAGCAGAGAATGTTTTTTCCCATAAGTATGGCATTATGAAAGGCATCAGTACTTTCATAGCCCTCTTTGATAGTTCCAGAAAATCTGCTTGTAAGTGAGCCTAGAAATTTGGAAAGCACTGTTCCTTGAACTGCAGTTTCACTGCACCATCCGTAGATATTTCTATGAGCTTGTCTCCCTCTTCTACTGTGAGCCCCTCCTATTTATACACATTTAAAATTGCTCTCTAATCCAGTTTTTGCTTGCATCAGAAACAGGAAAATATTCACAGAAACTGTGTTGCAAAGCTTTAAAATGTCACTGTTAGGAACTGAGTCTTTCTGCTTGGCTGCCATGGTTTTGAATGTTGGGCTAAGAAGGTATAGCTCCACTTGCTTGTTTTTTGCTTGCATATAATGTGTTATACCATACTGTTGTTGAATTATGTGAGATACTAGTGTGTTAATTGGTAGAATTATTGACCACATTCCTTTGGGGTTAATGAGCATATAGAAAGGGGTTGAGGGTGTGCTGGAAAGATCCAGGGTCAATCTCTTGGGGATGTCTGGAGTGAGGGAAGGAGGGGGGCTCCCATGGAAAAGTGTGAGGGAAATCATGTTTTGTTTTGTTTTAATGAATGAGAAGGTAGCCCACCAAAGGTTTGAAATTGTGCATGCTTTAATTATGCTTTGCTAACACTTGCTGGTTAGTTCTGACAACAAACATCTATGGAGAGCACCTGTAACTTCTGAATAAAGGTTTTCTGTGTTTTCACTAATGGATTTCTGAACTAAAGGGTTCCTATACATGACAGTCGTGCAATAAGTGATGTGCCCTCCTCAGACAACTCTTTGTTGGTGGAGCCAAGAAAATTCGTGAGTTTGGAAATATCTCATAGTTTCAGTTTGATAGGCTATGATGCCACAGTTCCAACTTTCTCATCATTGCTTCAGTTTTGTCTCTGACTTGAAAATCTGTAACTTTTTCTTTTTGAAGATTTAAATTGAGCATGTTTAAATAGATGAAGGTATTTGACAGAAATGCTCATTTTGGGCTTGAACAGACAGGCCAAAATAAAGCTGCTTCGGGTCTGTTTGGACGTATGCTGTTTAAATGACACACACATCATAAGAGGCCAGAAATTGCACCAAAGCTGTGTTCCAGTCCTTAGGACAGGAGCATGGCTTTGGCATGGCTTCTGGCTTCTTAGGAGGCGTACATCATTAAAACAGCATACAGTGGACCCTTGTTATACGCTGGGGTTTGGTTCCAAGATCCCCCGTGTATAACAAAATCCGTGTATGCTCAAGTCCCATTAAATATAATGACATAGCAAAATGGTGTCCTTTATAAAAAATGGAAAATCAAGGTAAATTTATACTTTTTGGGAACATTTTCAAACCGTGTATGCTTGAATCCGTGTATAAAAAAATCCGTGTATAAGAAGGGCCGACTGTACATCCAAAGAGACCCGAAGTAGCTTTATTCTGGCCTTTTATTAACCAGGAAAAATCTATCAACCATCCATTCAACTTTCTTAACCACTCTGTAATACCACCTACAGCAAAGCAACAAAATTAAGGAGTTTGACAATTTATTGGCTATGTGTGACTTCTGTGAGTAGCTTCTAGGAAAGAAAAAGTGAGTAACATATGAGAAATACAAGTGAGAGTAGTGGAAATACAAAGTTGATGATTTGAACTGGGAAGAGTGGGAAATGAAAAGAAAAAAATAGGTGCTGCCCAAATAATCTGGATTTAAGAGTATTTCTAAATTAGTTCCTAATGGGCTTCTGATGATCTAAACAACAATTTAAATTTCATAGAGAAAAGAATTTGTTTACTTATAAGATAGTCAAGGCCATCTTTCTGTATGGAGAGGAGGTGAACTGTGTATTAACTTATGCTGGTTATTGTTACTATGTGCCTTCAAGTTGTTTCTGATTTATGGTGACCCTAAAGCAAGCCTATCATGAGGTTTTCTTGGAAGGTTTCTTCAGAGGGGGTTTGCCGTTACCATCCCTTGAGGCTAAGAGAGTGTGATTTTCCCAGGGCCAGCCAGTGGGTTTACATGGACTGAGATCTAATTTTTGGAAAACACAATCAAGTTAAAGCTAACCTTAAAAGGGAAATAGCAACAGTCACAGCCAGTGGTCAAGTGGGTTAAGTTACAGCAAAAGAACTTTATTGCTTAAAATTACATTTTGACAGCTGTCAAAATGGCTTTTGCTCATTCTGACATTGCCAACTGACATGACAGATGAAGATGATCTTGTTTGAGATTAAAAAGATGAAGATGGAGATGTTGCAAATATGTTTGGATCTCAAAAATGATTTTAAACAAATAATGAAAGAAGGAATGTAAGAAGCAATCGCTACATCAGATGATCAGTGGGGTGGTAAGGTCATTTACAGAAGATGATTATATTGGTGAGTTTTGTGAGAAGCTAGAGAACTAAAATGTTTATAGAGATTAAACTGGAGACTGGAAGAATTACAAAAGATGCTCATTTGGTTTAAGATATGAAGAAATTTGGGTAGACAGGGAAAATAGCTAGATGACAAAAGGAGAAGCAGAAGGATCATGTGCGATATCTTGATGGTGACAGGAAAGCAGTCAAATTACTCAACAACACTATGGGAGTGGATTGGTGAGGGATGAGCTTGAAGAGAATCTTCAGGAGAGCATTTTCAAACAAGATCGACGGGGCTTATATAAGGCTAATGTGACAGTCTGTGTTTTGAATTTATTCCTCTGGAATTATTCTCTCTTTTTTTGGTAAAATGGAGGTACAGTAATTCCATAAGACACATTACATCAAATATAAGAAAATAGCTGTTAAAGCTGTTTCGTTGAATTTGGTTTGGGAAAATGATTTTGAGGATTGATCTTGGACCAGGATGTATAAATAAGATAATGCATTTTATGACTCATGAAACATAATACAAAGAAAAATATATGGTAAGATAGAACTAATTGAATACAGTTGACCCTCTGTTTTCGTGGGGGAGGTCGCCCCTCTGTGACTAATCAAGAATGTGGATCCCAAGTCTGTGAGAAAGGAGGGGTGACTATATTCGTTTTTAATAGAAAAGAGGGGTAAATTAGTGTATGATTATGGTTTTGGTATGATCATTTCTCCCTTATTTTGGTTAGAATAAGATTGGCTGGATAAAACCATATATTATCAAGTTGCTAGAATTAATGCAATATTGATTAGGTAGTAGCAAAAAAAATGTGATTTTGTAAATTATAACAGAAGTGAGATTGGGACAACTGTGTGATTATTTGACAAACAGATACTTACGTAATAATAGAACGGATTCATAGGTACGGTAACACACTAGACGAAGTAGAAAAGTAGATAATTATAACCAAGGTCTGGGAAGTGGGAAGTCAGTTGTTTAACCCCTCCCTTTTTGTTTTGTTTTGCTTGTGTTTTGTTTTGCTCAGTGTATGTTATTTATATCTTTCTTGTATATGTAGTTTTGTACGATAAAATTTGTGTTTACTACACTTGATCTTAGCCAAAAGGCCAAGAAGCGATAAAATTTGTGCTTAATAAAAATATTTTTAATTTCCCAAAATGAATTCTCAGTTCCTCAAAATGAAACAAAACTTTATCACAGGGTAACCAATAAGCCTCACAGTGTAGCAAAAGTTGATGGTGTACACTGTCCATAACTTTGCAAAGCTGCTGTTTTAGCTTTTCTAATATCTTACTACCAACTAGAGTTTCCCTATGTATGCAGTAATGGTGCCATGTCAACAATGGTATGATTTCCTTAATCCATGCTACATGTCCAGTGAGCTTTCTAGACATTGCTTGAGCCTTGTCTGTATGTATTCCAACACATTTAAAGTTAAATACTTGTTTATACTTGCTTAATACTTCTTCAGCTGCAGTGTGTACCAATGAGGAGATGATCAGTAACTCTTCAAAAATATTTTCTTGTGCTGATATCTAATATACCACAATAAGGTAACTTTGGCCCCATACAGACAGGCCAAAATAAAGCTACTTCGGTTAACATTGGAGGTATGCATCCTAAGAGTCCGGAAGCCATGCCAAAGCCACGCTCCATTCCTAAGGACTGGAGCACAGCTTTGGTGTGGCTTCTGGATTCTTAGGACGCATGCATCATTTAAACAACAAACCTGCAATGTGACCTGAAGCAGCTTTATTTTGGCCTATCTGTATGGGCCCTTTGTTATGTCTGTGCTTTTGTTCAGTTGTAGAGCAAAATAGGGGGACATGTGAATTCTTACTAATATCTTTTCCTTGATATTGGCTGACAAACTGTTGATTCACTTCTTAACTACATACAGTCAGCCGGTCTCATCCATAGGCCAGCCATTTGTGTATTGGAGCATCTGCAGCTGGCTGGCCCCAGTATTGCCAATAGCAGCGTGTGGACACAGTCATGCCAATGTGGATATTGGTGTCCATTGATAATATTGGGACTTGAACCGAATCCCCTACAGAAGGGGTGAGCCGACTGTATTAAGGAAAGGTCATTGGCAGCGTTCTCATTGGTCAATGCAGAAACCATGATTTTTGCAATAGTTGATATAAGTTTTTCAGCTACTGTGTGTAGTTTTCTGGTTTTTGCTATCAACTGAGAAAGCTCCATGGCATTCACTGCATTTTTATTGTTACAAGTTGCAATCTTTTTTAACCATTATCTTACTTTCCTGGAGCTCCTGATCCTTACTTTTGATTTTTAAAAAATGATGCTCTTTGTGGCATGTTTGTTATACTTGGTATCAAGCTCTTTTCAGAATTTCAATGGTTTCATGGCCTCAGACAATACATTATAACAGTGATGGTGAACCTTTTAGAGGCCGAGTGCCCAACCTGCAACTTAAAACCCACTCATTTATTGCAAAGTGCCATGTCCCTCTGGCTTTCTAGTAACAAACTCTGGCAAACTCTGTGCTGGGGCGATGGCACATGTGCCCACAGAGAGGGCTCTGAGTGCCACCTCTGGCACGCGTGCCATATGTTCGCCATCACTGCATTATAACATAACACACACTGTGGTAGGTGCTTGTCTTCCTCATGTACACATGAAACCAATCAACAAATATTCCTTGCTATAACAGTGACACTTTTAAAGACAATTGCAAGAAGCATCGAACAGGATGCATCCTCATCAATATCAGTACTTTTACGTTTCAAATTCAATCCAGCCAAAATGTATTACTACAAAATTCAGCACAATAACATCAAAAAGTCACTTTACCCAACAATAACCAAATGCTTTTATTCACAGAGATCAAAGAAACACAGTCATTTTCAGCAATCCACAGTTATCATTCTGAAATCTGTCTCAACGCTTTCACTGACTGACTCCAACTCTCTCTTCCTGAGAACACAGTCTTCCTTTTGAATATTAATATTTTTTTAGAATATTTTCTACACAGTTGCAGAATTCTGGAAAGCAACATATGTTATGAGACTGTGGTGGCACAGGTGGACAACACTAGAGTTTGGTACTGCTATGAAGGCGACTTCTGGTTGTATGTGAGCTAGCAAGAAATTTTAGGCGCTTTCCCCAACTCACTCAGAATCATTCATTTTCGTGCTCTCACTACGTGTAGAATTAGCAAGTGGTGAATACATCATTTTTTGTGGGTTTTTTGGCCCATGTGGCCATGTTCTAGAAGAGTTTCTTCCTGATGTTTCGCCAGCATCTGTGGCTGGCATTTTCTGAAGATGCCAGCCACAGTTGCTGCAGACACATCAGGAATAAACTTCTAGAACATGGCCACATAGCCCCAAAAACCCACAAAACACGATGGATGCCGGCCATGAAAGCCTTCGACTTCACGATGAGTACATCTTTTGCTATCGAAGAATTATTTTCATAACTGATTGCAACTTTTGTTTGTTTTTAATGCAGGTGGTAGGTTAGTACTATTTGTGGATGAAGCTGAAATTTGTCACAAAAATAACTTGGGTAAATATTTTTTCCTTTTTTTTCCTTTTTATAAATGTAAAAGCTCATAAAATTGCTTCAAGCCTTCGTGGACCCTTGTGAGGAAATCATAGCCACCGATGGGTTCTTGGACCACATTAAGAACCACTGCTCTAGAGACATTATTAAAAGTCAAAAGGAGCCTCTTTTTTTGGAAATAGTAGGAGGAGATGCTGGTTTTTTTAAAAAGAGTATGGAGAAACAACAGGAAACGGTGGTTGGGTTTTTTGTGATATTTAATGGCGCAGTACAGATCAACACCAGTTGTCAGCGTGATGAGTGGCCTACCAGCAAATTCCATTAGGTTGACAGGCACAAGAGAATTTTTTTCCCCTGTGGGGGCCCTATTACTATGAAATTCCCTGTCATGAGAAATTTACATGGGTATTTCATTGGGGCTTAAAAACATGGCCGTTAAGACCCACTTTTGTTACTAATTTGACATCAGATTTTTAAAACGATAATTTTAGATTATCGCTGTTTAGTTTTACCCGCTATTTTTGTGATTGTTATGCTGATTTTATATTCTGTAATGAGATTATGGGAGCCCCTTGATGATTTTTTTTCCATTGAACTTCCCACAGTTTCAATGGCACAAATACTTGTTAAGGGTTAAAAGTTAACTAACACAAAACGTTTAGATGTGTGGTGACCATGAGCAATCAGCACCCGGAGGACGAAGCTGATGAGCTACAGCTGCTGATCATAGCAATAAGATCATTCTACTGCCAGCGTGCAGGAAGCCTGAAAATGAACATATGTCTGTTTAGACACAGGGGACAGTTTTCTGTGTGGGACAGGAAGAGGCTGAGTTTGTAGGACCGCATGGCATTGTGGACTCAGGGACGTCCGGTAATTGATGTGGGTTTTGAGAGAGAGGAGTGGATTGTGAGTTCTGTATAGTAAAAGTCGCGTTGGTTATTTAGTTTGCACTTTGTAAATAAAGATAAGCACTTTCGGGAGCTTGGCTTGTCTGGTCATTAATCAGCCTGGCAGTGAAAGCTGGACAGTTCCCAGTGAGGTGCATTCCTTCATTTCTGGGAGACATCCATCCACTGTTATCTTTGCTGAGGGCTGTGAACAACACTTCCAAAGATTCGTCAGATACTCTGCTATACTCCGTCAATGGTTTATGAGCCAAGGAGTTACTTACTTACTTGCTGTTCATCGCTATGATCTTTGGAATAGCGGTATATAAATAAAACAAATTATTAATTATTATCAAGACAAATGTAGCATAATCAATGGGAAAATACAAATTAATATCCCTTTCCCCAATATTTAGGCCAACAACACTTTTATGAGGGAAAATTAAGTACATGTCTGCTAATTCCTATTAAGTACATGCTACTCCAATCCCCATTTTATGCTTATAGGGCTACTTTTAATTTTAAAAGTTTTAAAAGTTAGAAGGTAGGAGAGGGAAGAATGGGAAGGGCAATGGCCCCTCAAAGTACAGAATTAGAGAAACTGATGTGCTTTACATCTTCATATTCCTCCTTGAGGAAATTGTATTCATACCTCCAGAACCTCACTACGCATAACAAATACCGGAAAAAATTGCCCCTGCCTCCATTATCATTCATGGAAATAAGAATGACAGAGGAGTCCTTCTGGGGGAGAGTGCTGCTAAGGTCCGAATGACTAAGAACAGTTCTTTAGACAGGAGAGTGTTGATGAGACAACTCACAAGTGTTTTCCAAATGTGCCAGCCATTTCACTAAGGCATGTCCCTTGATAAAAATGAGAAAAATAAGATGCTTTTAAAACTGTTATGTAACAAGCAGGCCTGCTTCACATTCTTTTAACGTATGTATACAGTCCTTTTATCTGTGTTGCATTTACGCGTCTAATGGATGAGAATAAGTTCTACGTGGGAGATAAACTAGGTCAAAAGCTTCTATTTGAAAGGAAATACCAAGTTGAGAATTTCTCTGATAAATGATACTGCATTTTTATGAGGCTATCCAAGACTTTGAACCAATATTAAAAGATCAAAAATCAGAGGGAAACCTAGATTGGTTAGGTGTAATATGTCAAGTAGGCCAGCTTAAATAGATAGCGATGATTCTCTACATTTGCATTTTAAAGCACTCCACAGGAAAGCTCATCTCTCTGAGATTATACTACATCAAAAGAATTACAATTAATATTATTTCTGTAAAAGTAATTCTGTGCGCGCGCACACACACACACACACACACACACAATCTTTAGTAGTTTTTTTTTTTATCAGAATGTTAAGATGAAAAATTATTTTACAAAGGAATGGAAATGTAGATGTATGGACTTGAAAATCCTTTCCCAAATAATAACTGAACTAGGGCTGCCATTTTATTCTGTAGCATTTAAAATGGTCTTTGTAAAACTCTTGCTGTGTATCATTCAAATACACTGGGATGTGACTCAACATCACCCACACATATAGCAGAGTGGGGAAATACGCTTCCCCCAGGAGAATGTTGTTCTCATCATCCCTTGCTATTAGCTCTGCTGGTGACTAGGGCTGCTGGGAGTTGCAATCTAATAACATCCAGGATAGGTCCATTATTCCTATCCCAACATATACTTGTAGCTCTGTGAACCACCAGCAAATGCTTTTTCCAGTCAGCAGTAGAACCAAATGTAATTATAACTGTAGTTACATGTTACATGAAACTCTATATATAAAGGCTAAATGCAGGCTTGAAAGAAAAGAAACACCAAGAAAGACCAAGAAAAGGATCAGTAAGGATGGGAATATTTTTTTTCAGGCAAGGAAATTCTGAATGGAGGAGCAAAGGTTCCCAATCAGGGAGAGACTGGAAATGGGAACACAAAGCTAGGCTTTGCCCATAGCTCTGAATTCCTTTCAAGTGCAGGTCCAAACAATTTGCAGTCAATATGAGAGACATTGGCCTGTTACACACTGCCAAAATAAAGCTGCTTCGGGTCTCTTTGGAGGTATGCTGTTTAAATGATGCATGCATCCTAAGAATCCGGAAGCTGCACCAAAGCTGCACTCCAGTGCTTAGGAATGGAGTGTGGCTTTGGCGCGACCTCCGGACTCTTAGGACCCATGCATCATTTAAATAGCATACCTCCAAAGAGACCCGAAGCAGCTTTATTTTGGCAGTCTGTAACAGGCCATTGTATTACATGCTGTAAGTTACTAGTGCTATGTGAGCAAGTCGTATGCACCAGGATCTCTTATGAGGTCCACCCCCTTTTAAGAATGAAGTGCTTCACCACCAGCCTTCCAGAATGGTTCCATCTCAATGCTTTTAGTGCCCCAGATGAGTGATTGTAACAAAATAAAGTACATACAGCACAATATTATTTACATAGATGTTGCTACGAAGGAAGTATCACAACCTGGCTTATTCTGTCTGGGTTCACTTTGGATGCCAGTTGGGTTAATAGTCTCAGGTGCATAATAGTTTCAGTTGCAGAGATTCCATGTTTTTCTTCCAATGAACAGACAAACCTGGGAGTTAAATTCACTCACCTCCTCCCACTGACAGCCATCCAGCTTCAAGGTAATAGAATTGGAACTTCAGAAACAGCATGAGTTACATCATTTAATGTTATGGTTTTCTTTTATTTATCCTCCTTCCATCACAGTGATGGTTCATATTTCATCAAATTTCACCAGCTCTGACAGAAGCCTTTCTCAGCTAAACTATGAGTATAATATAATAAGCTCTTGCACCTGCTCTCATCCCTTCATCCTAATGTCTCCATCTTGGTTGTAAGATGTTGATGAACACCACAAATTTGTACTGAGCATGTGCATCACTATACCTTAGTGACTACCATATGCCAAAATTGGCTAAAATTTACACTTTAAACAACAAACCTGCAAACATGTGTTGTACTACTCTAAGGACAACTCACAGTAGACATTCCCCTTGACTGAATACAATTTTAAAAGACTGTGTGGAAGATCAACTGACTAAAGTCTAAAACCAGAAGTCTATGGAGGGGGTGATGACAATATTTGCTACACTCATGGTCTGAATAAGCCACTTATTACCTTTTTATGTACCATTCTCATACTTGGTTCTCCAGCATTGCAAGTTTCAGAATTTATCATTCCCACTCTTAATGGAAACCTTCAACTGAACCTTCATCTGCAGCCCTGAAATTAAATTAGTCAATGAAACTGAAGTGGTGGTGGGGATAGGATTCCATGTCATAATTGTATTGCCAGAAAAAGTTACTCCTTGAACCAACTGAAATCTATCTATGTTCTCCCTGAGGAAGTCTACAATAGTACAATAGATTGAGATTGCTGATTGGAGTGAAGGAGAGGATGGAAGAAAGAGTGTGCAGCATGGAATACAGAGACCTAGAAAAAGATGTATGTCTAGTTTCCAAGCAGGGGCAGCACCAAGCAGATACGACAGCAGCCCAGATCCAAAAGCATCTGAAGCCAAATTCAGGCCATCACAAGCCAAATTCAAGTGACAAAAATCATCATTAAAAAAGAAAACATATTTCATGGTCAGTATAATTTTAAAAGAAAAGTAATAGACTGAAAGTCATTATTGTTAGTACCATAGGGTACAAATAACATGTCTTAGAGGTTACATGTTTCTTTTTTTGTCTTGTTTTCTGTTTCTATGGGGGTTTTATTATATGTATATTAATATAAAAATGAAATTTTAAAAAATCAAATCTTGAGTTGGTGGTGGGAACTACTCCTGTTATAATAGGAGATGTAGCATGATATGGTCATGCTGAATGGAGGCAAGTATTCCATTGCTTCTTCTTTTTAAATGCAATTTATGCCTTACTGGCAAGTTATTTTTATTTTTAAAAAATATATTGAAAGTACAGAAAGGGAAAAAAAATCCCTCAAAATTCCCACTCAACACAATCTTTTAGGAGTAACGCTGGATTAATTGTTACACAAAAATGTGACTATGTTGCTAGCTTTACATTACTTTTGAGAATGACATCAATTGTCATGTTACCCAGAAGTAAGACATTATAGGTAACAGTGTTATTTAGAAGCTGTTATTACCAGACTCTTAAAAATGTAAAGATTAGTGTTATGGATCACTCTTAAAGAAATGGGTGTTCCACAACATTTGATTGTCCTGGTGTGTAACCTGTACTCAGGACAAGAGGCTACTATTAGGATAGAATAAGGAGAAGCAGAATGGTTTCCAATTGGCAAATGGAGGTCACACAAGACTGCACGTTATCACCCTATATGTTTAACTTGTATGCAGAAAATATAAATAAAGCAGGATTAGATATGGAAAGAGGAAATGTGAAAATTGGATGAACGAACATCAACAATTTAGGATATGTATATACCATATATAAACTAGCAAAAGTTTTGAGTAATTATTGAAGAAAGTCAGGGGGAAATTGCAAATGCGGGTTTACAGTTGAACATGAAGAAAACAAAAATAAGGGCGACAGATGATTTGCATAATTTTAAAGTAGATGAAGACATCAAGATAGTTCAAGATTTGCTATACCTTGGCTAATCAGAGTGGAGATTGCAGCCAATAAATCAGAAGACTAGGGATTGGAAAAGCAGCTATGAAGGAACTAAAGATCCTAAAGTGTGAAGATATGTCATTGAATACTAAAGTTAGCATTGTCTATGCCATCATATTCCCCATTTATGTGAATGGGTGTGAAAACTGGACAATGAAGAAAGCTGAAAGAAAGAATATCAATCCATTTGAGAAGTGGTGCTGGAGAAGAGTTCTTTGGATAACATGGGCACTTTACAGACCATCCAAAAGGGCGGTCTGCCGGTGCCGGTGTTTGCTGCGTCAGGGAACCGCAGCGGACAAACCGCACGATTCCCTAGCACCGCAAAAAGAACCCGCAAAAAGCAGGTTCTTTTTGCAGTGCAGAAATAACGCTGCAAGGCACCAATGGCGTTCTTGCAGCTTCATTTCCGTGACATGCGGACGCTAAGCGTCCACTACAACAAAATGGTGGCACCCATGTAGAATGGGCGCCGCCATTTTGTACATGCTCGGCACGTACTAGGGTTAGGAAGGGGCGTCCGGAAAGGATGCCCCTTCCTAACCCTAGTATGTGCCGAGCACGTACTTTTTGGCAGTCTGGAACCCGCCATGGACTGCTAAGAAGACAAATAAATGGGGCCTAGAGCAAATCAAGCCTGAACTCTCCTTAGAAGTCAAGGTGATTAAACTGAAGCTGCCATACTTTGACCATATCATGAGAAGATGTGACACGCTAGAAAAGACAACCATGCTTGGTAACCATGCGAGGACAGTAGGAAAAGAGAAAGACCACATTCCTGATGAATAGATTCAATCATCCTGAGTCTGCAGGATGGTGGAAAGCAAAGCGGCATGGCTATCTCTCATCTGGAGTCAACTTGACGGTAGTTAGCAACAACAAAATACCCAATAGAGCACTAGATATGCTTGCTTAAAAGGATATATAATAACCTCCAAATTGTCTTGTGTTATTTATATCTTAAAAACAAATTTTGTGTGGTCTGGTACCCTTGCAAGGTATAGTTAAATTATCTGTATAACTTGTAAATAAGGAGATGGTATAAGCACCAAGACATTCATTAGGCAACTTCCTCCATCACTTAACAATTAGAATACTTTCTAGAGAGACAGAATATAATGTGTAGAAAATATGTGCTCATTTGGCATTCCAGTAGATAGCTCTTCTACATTCAGTGGAACTGCCCAAAAAGAGCAGTTTTGTTTTAAAACAGATGGTAGCAGTGCTGTAGATTTCCCTGCAGCTAAGCTTAGGGAAAAAATACTATCTGTTTTTGTGGCACAAGTGCTGGCTTTATGATGCAGAAGAAAGCAAATTCCCTCCTAATGGAAAATCTCGTGGGTCACTGAGTGCAATAAAACCATATTGGAACAAATATCTTTTCCCCAGCACATCTCTGTACAGTACTTAGCTGTGGCAATATCCTCAAATTAATCCTAACCATTTAAAATAGGAAGGAGATTCTTTAAAAAGAGTCTGGCTTGCCATTGCCATGCCAACTGTAAGATCAACCAAGACTGGCCAGAATGTTTCCATACTGTCCAATTACAACAGTTTGATACCACTAAGTGCTGTGACTGCCTATGAAATCCTAGTATTTGTAGATTGGTGACTTGTATTTTATTGTCTTCTTATCTGTAAGCCGCCTTGATCACATTGTGGAAAGGCGGGGTAGAAATAAATATTATTATTATTATTATTATTATTATTATTATTCCCTGAACTCTGTGTCAAAAAAATTTCTAAGTTCCTCACAGAACTACAAATCCCAGGATTTCATAGGATGGAGCTATAGCAGTTAAATGGTGATATCAAACTAATATAGCTATGCAGTCTGGGGAAGCTAAGAGATAGGAAAAACAGATGTGGCTATAGGAGTGGCCAGAGGCTGATATTGCCCTGGGACCACGGCAATCAGACCCCGTGGTCCTGAGGGCACTTGGTGCCATGATCCTGAACAGGCTGTGAAAAGGAGAGGTAAGAAACCACTCCTTTTGCGGTCAGTTTTGGGCTGCATTTGGAAGCCCTGGTGGGGCCTCAGCATGGCCTGTAAGCGATCCAGGAGCATGTGTCATGTGCATGCCCAGCCCCTGGATCAGCCCAACAAGGGGATGGGCATGCACATGGCACACACTCCTGGATTGCTTACAGGCCATGCTGAGTCCACACCGGGGCTTCCAAAGGCAGCCCAAAAATGATTGCAAAAGGGCTGTGTCTGAGTCCTGAGAGGCCGCTGAAAATCTTTATTCAAATAAAACTTAGGTTCAGAAAGCTATAAGCCATATTGAAATATGGGGGTCATTGGTGATTGAACTCAAGAGAACGAAAGAAGAGCAACAGTGAACTGGCAGAAATAGGAAGGAAGGAAGAACACTAAGCATCAAACGCGGAGTAAGCAACTGCACAGAGGGTGAGAGCCATTTAACCTCCCTGAGTCTGTTCTGTGAGCCATACCAGCACATTTCAGTGTGCCCAAAGTGACATATCACTTCCAGATGCCATTTTGGGCTTCACCCCTCTTTTATATATAGAGGGAGGGAGGGAGGGAGGGAGGGAGGGAGAGAAAGTTTATGTGGCTTTGCAGGATTTTTGGGGGGGGGGGGGTTGCTACATTTTTAGGTAGTTTTGGCCTGTTTAGGTCAAATAATTGTCTGAAAATCAGCCCCTAACATATTTAAAGAATTTATTTTAGAACTGAGAGCTGGAGAAGTCTTTTTGGAGACTCCCCAAGGGATCTTAAGGGTGCCAAGGAGCCCATGCAGCCCATGGGCTGTGCTTTGCCCGCCACCCATATAAAGTCATCAGGGACATTAAACCTGGAAGCTCATGACTGAAGACCAGGGCACAGAAAACCTGGAAAGAGGTTTTTTTTAATTTATTAATTAATTTATTTATTTTAGAGTATTTATACCCTGCTCTTCAGCTACAAAGGCTCTCAGAGCGGCTTACAATTATTATTATTTTTAATTAGATGGTTCCCTACCCTCAGGCTTACAATCTAAAAAGACACGACACAAAAGGAGAAGGGAATGGCAGTGAGAAAGGGGATCAGGTCCAGCAACTCTTCTCTCCCTCTGAGGCCTGGACCAAGGCAGATGGACTGGAGGGAGGACTCTTCTTCGAAAAAGAAGAAGTTTTTACATGTACGTATCCATTGCAGATCGCAGACAAAGAAGAGGTTGTGAAAATCAAATTGCTTTAACATTTACAATAGTTCTGAGAAGAATGGGACATCATTTGAAGACACTGTGTGAAAATGAACACACAACATTATATTTTGACTATAATACCAAGTTGTTTTGATGCCAACTTCATCCCCTAAAGGACAAAACAACACAAAAATAATGGCATCCAGGCAATTATTGCCTTCCCCAGTGCCCTACTTTGCCAGGTGGCTGATGCACCTGAAGTAATCTATGCTTATCCTGGGGAGGATGAAACAGGACCTAGAGTGACATTCCTCAGAGGAGGTTCAGTATGTCACATTATACTTCAAAGGGAGACGGTTAAGAAATCACATGTGACAGATGCAGAAATCTAATCTTATCTGGGGCTTATACCACACAGAAACTGAATCATGCTTTTCCTTGATTACCCTAATGAGGTTTCAGAGCAAAGAAAGCAATTTGCAGAGGTGAGACAACTGGCTAAAGTTATGTGACTTCAATATTACCATAGGTATTTGATTATTTGTGTGTGCCCCTTCTCACAGACTAATCAAGAGATTTCATTCTCTGTGACAGTTGAGTAATGTCTGTTTGGCATTGGAGCAGCTCCCAAGTCAAACCACCTTAGGTGTTGCTACCTAGAAATGTCCTGCAAATGTCAGTGGTTAAATGACTAGTTATTATCATAGAGTATGCAGCCATTTATGGGAAATCAGAATGCTTTTGGCACTTTACTTTTAATTAGACATTTATAACTTAGCCCCTGAAGGAGTTAGCATTTTGATGCCTGCAGATAAGGAGCATAATGTCTATCTCTGACACACACACCGTTTTTAATGTTTTAGGGTTTTAAAGGGGACATCCTGTTCCTGATATTAATTGTATAACAATTAAAAATGAATTGTATATCAATTAAAAATTCCTTTACACAAATCACATCTTTGCACCTGTGCTACATTCAATCCCCTGCCTTCTTCTCTTCCGTCTTTTCTCATTTTAAACTGGGTTTACCGCAACCTGCATTCTCCCCAGTGGACTACAAAGTCCATAATATAATTGTTTCCTTGGAACAGTGGGAGTGCAGTGTGCCTGGAAACTGCCAGCCTGGGAAAGGCTGTCTTTAACTGTGGAACCTATTCAGCTAAATAACTTATCACACTACTCTGTTACAGTGCTATATTCCCCTTTAACTCCCATGACAGCCTCTTATGAAATCCGAGTTGACTGTTAATCAGATGACATTTTCTTTGGAAGCCCTCCAACTGTGGAATAACCTGTCAGAAGAGCTTCATCAGCTCAAGATGCTGCCTTAGTTTAAATCAGTATACAAACAGATCTTGTAGCACCTTTGAGACTACCTGGAAGAAACAATAGGCATGTCTACTTCTTCAGATGCAACAGTAAAGATCAGTCTCTTCTGGGAGGCCTATCCAGCTATTTTTAAATTATTTTTAAGTATGTATTGATGGATTTTAATATATATTACTTTTAACTGATATTATGTGTTGCATTATTTGTTGTTATTCCCCACCTCAACTCACTGGGACAGGCAGATAATAGGGGATGATGATGATGATGATGATGATGATGATGATGATGATGATGATGATGATGATGATGCTTGTACTTCCTGCTCTTTTTTTTTCTTCATATCTGGACCCCATCTATTTCCTGTCAACCACACTCCCTGTCCTCTCCATTCTTCAAGCATGTTAACCCTACCCCCCAAAAATGTGCCTCCCATCTCAACATTTATTAAGCAGATTAGCTTTCCATCAGTTTTTTGTACTCATTCAAATTTTAGTGAAATTTCTTCTTCTTAAAGGGATTTTGCACATGTAAACTTTGAGGTGTGTGCCCAAAATAGCATTTTAAGTGGCCATCACAAAATAGGAAGTGCAGTTGGGATAGATCTGTGTATATGAAGTCAGGTATGCTTATCAGCAAGATGTGATGGGCTGTAGCTTGTATTGAGGATAAGCATCATTCCTGATGTGTTGGAGATAAGTTTTTGCTCCTGGACCAGCACAACCGAGGGTACTGCAAGGAGGTGTCAAGTTTGATGCCCTCTATGGAATGAGGCCAGTGTTCAGTGCACTTGGTGCCAAGCTAGTGTCATATGAAAGGGCAGGAGGTGGAGGTTTTATAAGCCCTAGTTACCCCTTTCACATGTTCCTCTGAATTTGATACAGCTGCCAGACTGTCCAAAAAGACCATAGGAAAAAGAGGTGATATGTAAACAATAAGAAAAGAGGAAAACTGCATGACAAATGGTTTTACTCCACAGCCCAGAGTTTGCAAAACCTGGCTATTGACAACAGAAACTGTTGGAGATCACTCATTCATATGGTCACCGTAAGTTGAGGCCAAATTGGCAGTACATAACAACTGTACATGAGAAATGTGGATAAATGCTTAACTGCTTTTTCAACAGTTTTCTCCATTCAAAATTGGTTCCTAAATGGTTTTTAAGTAGTTTGGTCCTAGTAAATGAAATAATTAGATAGTTCTTTTAACCTAGAGGAACTGTGAAAATATTACTGAAATGGTAAGGAAGCTGTAAACCAAGAAAATTTGGGAATCTCTTGTCCTCATACCACTGGTTCCTCAATCTCCAACTCAAAGCCATTGCTGGACTCTTGCAAGTGATACATGGTCATGATTGAATTATAACTCTGCAATGACAGCCCTGTAAGATCTCTTCCCAGCCACTATCCCATGTGTGTGAGTCACAGGGAGCACAAAGTAGAACAGGTTGCTAACTTGTTAACTATGTTGCTTCAGATAGCCATCTGTGGCTACTTGACAACCCTATTCACCTTCCCTTCTGCTTTTGTATTTTCCTGTTATGGCAGACTTAGACCTGAGGGTTGTATGGAAGCTGCATGCTCAAAGAGTAGGGAAGAAGCTCATGCCAAAAAAAAAACAAAACCCAAAAACATTTGTTCAGCTCTAGCAAGTTCTGAGGTGTTGTCTTTGCAGGTGCAGGTAATCCCATGTGTATGTACAGATGTTCTTGAAGAACAAGTGTTATAGATAAACAGTCTGTTCAGCTGCATCATAGACCCATTTGTCCAGTGATCAGACTAAACTCTGAATGCATGGCCTATATCATTATCTGAAGGTGCAGACCAACATTTGGCTTGATTCAATCTGGGAAACATATCAGGAATGATTAGTATTCCTGTGTAGCTCTTTCTGTTTCAGCTGCAGTTCTTACACCAAACTGCCAGTATCAACAGAAGAAGCACTATAATAATAAACAGGCTGTGTTTCTTCAGCCCCAGCAAATATAGATTGGGTGCTGGCAACTG
Organism: Sceloporus occidentalis; assembly: GCA_023333645.1. Lineage (NCBI taxonomy): Eukaryota > Metazoa > Chordata > Lepidosauria > Squamata > Phrynosomatidae > Sceloporus > Sceloporus occidentalis. Next base: position 24,299,729 of record JALMGF010000007.1, read on the forward strand.
TTACCAGGAGGGAAAAGATATAAGCTGCATTCTTACATTGTCAAGCAATGAAAACAAATACAGGAGAAACAGACTTTTGGCGAACCATTATTCCTTAGTACTGTGATTATTCTGGAGGCATGATCCATTGAAGTCCCAGTCAAACCAGGTCCTGGGATGACCGAAATAAAACAAAGCCACTTGTGTCACAGGATATCTTATAATCTATTGACTGAGTGATATATAAACACAGAATATGAATTGCTAAATGCAAAGGAAGCTTAGCCATGCCTTTGAGGGAGGGTGAACAAATTTCTTCATTTGGGATTGTGCAACTACAATAGGTCTTCTGGGGGGATGAGGTACTAAACATCTGTAAGATAATTATTTGTTTGTCTGCCACTTTCTCCCAGAGTAGGACTCAAGGTGATTCCCAAAGAGAATAAATTAAAAAACATAGAATCATAGAGCTGGAAGAGACCGCAAGGGCCATCCAGTCCAACCCCCTGCCATGCAGGAAATCACAATCAAAGCATCCCCAACAGATGGCCATCCAGCCTCTGCTTAAAGACCTCCAAGGAGGGAGGCTCCACTACACTCCTAGGAAGTGTGTTCCACTGTCGAACAGCCCTTACTGTCAGGAAGTTCCTCCTAATGTTGAGGTGGAATCTCTTTTCCTGCAGCTTGCATCCATTGCTCCAGGTCCGAGTCTCTGGAGCAGCAGAAAACAAGCTTGCTCCCTCCTCAATAGCATGATTTCAGCTGTGCTACTCAGCTATGTGAAATATGCATCAGATATATATCTGGACAGGGTTCTTGCATACCAAGAATTCTGATGCTTGCATGGTGTGGTTGAATTCCATTGGATGTGAGTCTGGTCCTTTTCCTTATCCATTGGAGCACATGCAAGTCTATATTAGCTGTTTTGCTTTGCTACTACTATGTTTCTGTGTGTTGTTCTTAATTGAAAGGGAATTTCTGTATTTGCTGAGTGCTGACCTCAGAGCAGAACATACAGGAAATTGAAACCTGAGTTCTCACAGGCAAAAATGAAATATATTTTGTGTGTATTTGGTAAAAATGCTTCAGGTACACTATCTTTCAATGGCAACAAGTCTGTAAGGCAGGTGACTGTGATATTCCCATACTACAGGTAGATTGAGACTCTTGGTGATCAAGATTGCCTGAGGCTACTGAGTTAGCATATGGCTAATATGAGATGTCTCTTCTTGGCTCATACCTCAGTTTCTTGAGTGCTGTATTGCATCAGTTTTTTTAACTGTGTCTTTCTTCTGCTTTTTACACTTCTTTTCCCCCTCTCACGTTGAAACAATTTCTCAGACTGATGTGTTAGCTGATCATGTTTGTGTGAGAAGAGTGTCTGAAAATAGGGCAGTATGTATTATCAGTACTTGGGAAGTGTCACATTTCCAGCAAATGAGATAACAAAAAATAAGGAGGAAAGATAAAGCTCTCATTAATGGGAGATGGATACCAAATTTGAGCTATTACTGGGTTTTTAAAAGCTATGCAGATCTAAAATAATTACATGTTACCTGAGGGAGTCCCCATTAATACACCTCTAGCCAGACTTTGCAGAGAAGAAAACAAATGGATATAGATTCATATCTCCATGTTTATGAAAGAAATAAGCCTATAGATTTATCTTGGGCTCATTTTGTATTACAATGAATATTTGTGCTTTCAGCCCCCTTTTAAATATATGCACTGTCTAATGAGCTCAAGTTGTTTAGGCAGAGGTGTTAGCACAATCTTCTTCCTGTCTTATGTTGGAACAAATGTATTAAATGGTTCAATTGCTCTTCCCCATTTTTATTTTTTAAAAAAATTCTGGGATTCAGTTTTGCAATCTCAAAATGAATGCTAAAATTACTGAAATAAGAGCCGAATGAGATGTGAAACTAAGGCCTGTTACAGACTGCCAAAATAAAGCTGCTTCGGGTCTCTTTGGAGGTATGCTATTTAAATGATGCCTGGGTCCTAAGAGTCCGGAGGTTGCGCCAAAGCCACACTCCATTCCTAAGCACCAGAGTGCAGCTTTGGTGCAGCTTCCGGATTCTTAGGACCCATGCATCATTTAAACAGCATACCTCCAAAGAGACCCGAAGCAGCTTTAATTTGGCAGTCTGTAACAGGCCAAAGAGTCTTTCTTACAATTGTAATAATCAAAATGAATGGGAATTTCATTTCAGTTCTATAAATTTACCAAAATTCACCCAGATGTTTTGGACAGAAAAAAAATGAGACTTAAAATAACTTGAATGAGGGTTAAATCACAGCTGACAGAGTTAAGTCAGAGTGCTTAGAGTGCTTAGCTCTTAAACGGCTAGTTGAATCTTGCTGTTGTAATTGTTTGAATTATATAGACACGTTTTCTAAGAAGGACTCTATGTATCGTACAATTCAAAATAGAGATGTTAAAAATGGAACAATAGAAAGAATATGTATACAAAACAATATTCCCTACTCCAGATAAAAGCACGCTACGGTGGTGAGGGTGGTGGTAGTTAGTAGTATCACTAGGGTTGGTGTCCCCTAGTGTGGTAATTTTGGTAGAGGGTGGCAGCAGCAGCAGCAGCAGCAATCTTCCCCAAATGCCTTCCGAAGCCCAAGCACTGCTTCCTTAGGACAAGCAGCCCAAGGCAAAGCCTGGCTTTGGGGAGGGAGGGTGGTACATAAGAAAGGGTGCTTGGGGGGGGGACCTCCTTCTCCTCCAGTTCTTCAGCAGCAGTGGCTCAACCGAACAGCACACAGGCAGGTGAGACTCCTCTTGCTTCTCACCTATCCATGCTTCCTGGCTGAACTGCCATTCTGCCACTGCTGCCACTGAATAGCCTGGCTAGATTGGGCAGCACAGAGGCAGGCAGATGGGGAGACTCCTCTCACTGCCTGCCTGTCTATGTTGTGCCCAGCCAATTTACCATGCTGCTGCCATGGAATAACCTGGCAGCTAGACCAGCCAGCGCAGAGGTAGGTAGGCAGGCAGGCTTGCATATCTTCCTTCCTGCTCTGTGCTATCCAGCTGAGCTGCCATGTTGACCCTGCCACTGAGAGCTGGAGGAAAATGAGCTGCTGGCTGAGCAACAAAGGAAGAAGACTCCCTTTCTCACCCATCTACCTAAGAACCAGTGCACACATGTTGTGAAAAGGGCACATTCCATGCTGGGGATCATTAGGCAAGGAACCAAAAACAGAAGTGTCAATGTCATACACATTTATATAAATCTGTAACGTGAGTGACCAATTCTGGTCACTGGGGCGGGTTACACACCGCCAAAAAGTACGTGATCAGCACGTACTAGGTTTAGGGAGGGGCGTCCTTTCCGGACACCCCTAACCCTAGTACATGCCGCGCATGTACAAAATGGCAGCGCCCATTCTACATGGGCACCACCATTTTGACATAGCGGATGCTTAGCGTCCACACCCTGCAGCATGGATATGACGCCGCAAGTGCGCCATTGGCACCTTGTGGCATCATAACTGCACTGCAAAAGAACCCGCTTTTTGCGGGTTCTTTTTGCTGTACTGGGGAACCGCGCAGTTTGTCCACTGAGGTTCCCTGGCACAGCAAACACGGGCGCCGGAAGAGTGCCCTTTTTGGGTGCTCAGTAAAGTGCCACAGTTTCAAAAATGATATTGAAAAGCCAAAGAACATACAGAAAAGATCTAACAAAATGAGTTGGACCAATTCTTGTACAGTTAAAGCTTACAATTTGAGGGGCTTTAACTTGAAGCGAAGGTGTGTGGAATCATGTTTTCCACCCTGTCTTACAATATTAGAACATGGAATAATACAGTGAAGCTGAATGATGGTAACTAAAGGACAGATCAATTGAAGTACTTTTCATACCACACATAAACTATGAATTGGCTTCCAACTCAGACAGCTTTAAAAGGCAGAGCTGGGAAGCATGTGGCTCTTCAACTACTGAGAATGTTTTCTTGAAACAATAAGATTGAAAAGATGAACAAGTAAAATATATATATAAATAATCGTTGTCTATCTCTGTCAAAAAGTAACAAACAATGTGTATAACAAAATGATTCAAAACAAATACAGACAAAACATAGAAAATGAACAAGAGCTACAATGGCAAGCCAAATAATACAAAATAGCAAACATACTAAACAGTAAAAAACTACATTGAAGCAGGATAAAACAAAATATAGCGCAAACGGGAAAAGTCTAAGAGAGAGTAAAAGGAAAAAGTTTCCCCTTTGACGTAATTGTCAAGTCATGTCCAATTGTAGGGGGCAGTGCTTATCTCTATTCCTAAGCCAAGGGAGCCAGCTTTGTCAAAGACAACTCAGTGGTCCATGGTTGCATGGAATGCTATTACCTTCCCACCGAAGTGGTACCTATTTCTCTACATGCATTTGCATGCTTTCAAACTGCTAGGTTGGCAGAAGCTGGGACTAGTGATGGGAGCTCACTCTGTCCTGTGGTGCATGGGTCTAGACCTGCTGATTTTTCAGTCATCAGAATCATAGAGTTAGAGTCGGTGTATTAACCACTGAGCCACCCCACTGAGTCATAAAAGAAAGCTAACCTCAGTGGCATCACTGAGGGGAGGGGGGGTGTCAGACCATACCAGGTGACTGCCTAAAAGGGGGGGGGGGCAAAACTGCTCCTCAAACATCTTCCTTGTGGCAGAAACAGGCTGTGCCATTCATCTGTGTCTTAGTAAAATGCCAAAGAGATGTGTGAGTGAGGTGAGGCTCAGTGGGAGGAGAAAGGAGAGGCCCCAGATTTTTTAAATTACATTTTCAAATTTCAAAACAATTTACACACACACACACACACACTTTCACATGTTCTGAAGATGCCAGCCACAGATGCTGGTGAACCGTCAAGGCTAAACTCTTCTAGAACATGGCCACATAGCCCAAAAAACCCACAAAAACCTATGGATGCCAGCCCTGAAAGCTTTCAACTTCACATAAACAATTTTATTTAAAAATGTCACATTTTATCAAATGTTCACTTTAAGCACATGGAACTATGTATATGCAAATACATTTAGGAAGTATGTATGATGCTGTAATTTAAAAGTATAATTTTAATTGTGGTTGTTATTTATATCACAACTACAGTTGCCTCTCCTTTTTCGTCCAGACCCCCACCCCACAAAAATGAAAAATGTGCACATTCAAGCCCTATTGGCTTGAATGGATGCGCACCCCACTTTAACTCCCTCCATTCACCCCTGTGGATAATCAAGGGGTGCAGAGCCTAAGCCCGCGATAACAGACAGAAGACTGTATTACAATTACATTCCGTGACTTATGGGAATTATAATTTATGAATAACATTAGTACAAAAACATTACTAAGGATTCTGTATTGTGTAGTAATGTGAGGAACTCACTGGGAGGTGACACCATGAGTTACCACACCGGGTGACACCAACCCTGATGACACCACTGGCCAATCTTATAAAGGCTCAGCAGCTGATTAAGGCTCGTTCCAGACGGGCTCTTTAGCACGTCCTGGTGACGTGCTAGGGTTGCCTCGGGGCGTCGTTTCCAGATGCCCCGCAACCCTAGCACGTCAACCCTAGGATGTCATTGCTGTGCAGCGCAGTATACACGGTGCGCGTAGTGATGATGTCACTGCTGCACAGCATACAGATGGAGCCGCACACCAGCGACGTGCTCACGCCGCTGCCACCTATTTGTAGTGGCACAAAAAGGAGCCGCGTTTTAGCACTCCTTTTTCTTTAGCATAGCCACACTGCGCAATTTGGTTGCTGCGATGCAGCTACAGGAGAAAGAGAGGCAGCTCCTGGCAGCCTCTTTCTGGCACTCTGTACAGCGCCTGAGATAATACAGACCGCTGAAAACCACTTCCATCTCAACAGCTTGCCATTAACCCTATAATGACCAAAGTTCTAGATCTTGTCCATATTTCAACACCCCTTCTCAAGATCTATCAGCGATGTCATTATAGTAAATAACATTATTAACCAAGGGTAGATGTAGTTCACAAAAATTATAAATTTCTGTGTCATTAATGGCTTAGTTAAAATATCTGCTATCATCTCATCAGTAGGACAGTATTAATTAGTAGGACAATATTAATATTAACAAATCTTTTACTAATTAACATTTTAATCCCATAGTTCTACTTCTAGTCTTAGTACTTGCCCTTTACATATTGTAATACAAGCTTGATTGTTTCCAAACATTACAATTGGTACAGATTCACTCATGCCAAAGTCCTTTAGCAAATCCATTCCAATGAATTAAATGCACTTGGTGCTGAAATACCTTCTTCTGATGATTGAACCACAATATTCTGTCTTCTACTGGTCCAACTGATAAGATTATTGCCATAGAAAAATAAATATACTCCCTTTCTTTCAAATATCTTGCCACTTTTTTAATAGCAATGATGGTTTGGTGGTGTCTTCTCAAGCACCTAGGCTACCCTTTCCCTGGACATGTAATGACAGATCCCCAACCAGTTTGGAGAACCTTCATATCCTTACACAGATTGTATTGGGACCAATACAAACTGCCTGTTCTTGTGTTCTACTGTTTATTGTGTACATGTGTAGAGAGAAAGAGAGCTCATATTCAGTTAGCTGTACATGGATAGAATGAAATTCACTTTGTTCAAGGGACTGAACAGTTTGTTCTGCTGCTGCCAGCAAAAGGGAATGATTTCATTGGTGCCAATTAAATACTTCCTGAACTGCTTCCCTTTTACAGGGCAGAACATTCTGAGTTTGTTTCAGCTGCTTGCACCTTGCTGAAATGAGATTTTTCTCATTTTATGTATAATTTTTTTAAAAACAGTTTCCTGCTGAGGTATATCGTCAGAAAGTTTAGACAGAGAAAGTGGTTTGTAACTTTTACATTTTTCCTGTCCAGTGTTCAGCTGAGGGCAGGTACATATGGTGATTCATTGTGGTGAGCCTGACTTAGGTACAGTTAATTTGTACATGTGTTAAGCACAATGTGAGAAAAGCCCCAATTATTACCACCTTGCTTTTCACTGTACTACCAGCCATAAAAAGGGATCAGTTATGCACAGCTCCTCCCTTCTTCAATTGCTCTTAAAGTCTTAAATGTCAATGCCTAACCTCCATAAGAAAAAGTAGCACCTTCTGCTGCACAGAGCACACTGGTCCCATGGAAGAGGTGGGCCAGGACCCTAGCAATCTCAGGCTGCCTGATGGTCTTTCCAACTAACCATCTGAAATGGATGTTTCAATTAGTATTTTTCCAGGCTACATTTATGGCCACTGAATTTTGTGCAGTCTATCACTCTCTCTTTGGGATTATCTCAACCTATGTAATATTAAACATTGGGCACACATTTAAAATACTGTGGAAATCCCTCAAGAAAACTAGCAATATTAGTTGTACTCTGGATATCTTTTCAACATTATTTTCTCCCAGGTGTAGAGATACCCTCTGAGCCTGTGCTTCATGATTCATGAGCTGCAACCATGTAGCAATAAAACAAACATTGCCCTTACCAAAGCACTTCTTGTGAGGTAGACAATGAACAAATTGTGGCATAGAATCTCTGCCTGGTTGTCCAGATACTGTTGGATTGCAACTCTCATAATTCCTCATCATTGACTGTATTGGCTATGGTTGTTGGGACTTCCAGTCCACCCACATCTGGAAGTCTTCATGATTTCCACTTCTGGACTGGAAGATAATAATATGGTAGACATCTAAAGAACCAGGTATGAAGAAGCTGAAAAAGAAAAACAGGTGCATTTGTATTAGGGCAGTTGTTGTTAACTGTCTTCAAGTCAACCTCGACTCATGACAACCCTGTCGATGAGACTTTTAAAAGCTACCCTTGCTCCATTGCTCATCTTAGGTCCTGCAGGCTCAGGCTTGTGGCTCTCTGAGTTCATGGTATCCTCACTGCTCTTCTTTGACACCATATCTCAAAAGAGTTTATTTTCTTTCTAGCAGCTTTCTTCACTGTCCAGCTCTCACATCTGTACATGGTGAGGGAGAATAAGATGGCTTGGGCTAACCTCACTCTAGTGTTCCGAATTATGTCTTTGCTGTTTAGGATCTTATCCATTTCTTTCATAGCTAACCTTCCCAACACTAAACTTCTTCTAATTTCTTGACTGCAGTCTCCGTTCTGATTAACATTTGAATCAAGATATGGAAACTCTTTGACTATTTCCAATTTTCTCATTATCTAGGATGAATACTTACTTGTTGATATTATGTGGTCATTATTATTTTTTCCTTTATGTTCATCATCAAGCCTACTTTGGCACTTTTTTGGGTTGCCTTCATATCTTGGGTTGTTGATGTTCCTACCTCCACTTGGCTCTGTTTCTAAGCCTGCTGTATGTACAATGTTTTCTGCATACAGGATGAATAAAAAGAGTAATAGTATGCAGCTTTGCCTGGCCCCTTTTCTGATCAGGAACAATTCTTCTTCTCCGTACTCAGTTTTGAAAGCAACCTCTTGTCCTGAGTATAGGTTACACATCAGGATGATCAAACGTAATGGTACTCCCATTTCTTTGAGAGCATTCCATAGTTTTTCATGTCTGTGGAGTCAAAGGCTTTACTGTGGTCAATAAAGCACATACAGATTCTCTTTTGAAATTCTCTGGTGTGCTCCATTATCCAACATATGTTTGCAATGTGATCCCTTTTGCTGCTTCCTTCCCTGAAACCATCTTGCTTCTCTGGGATTTCTCATTCCATATATGACCGGAATCTTTGCTGCAGAATTTTGCTCATGACTTTGCTTGTGTGAGAAATTACTGCAATGGTCCTGTAGTTACTGCTGTCTTTTGTCTCTCCTTTCTTGTGTACAGGAATGTATATTTATATTTTCCAGTCTGTGGGTCCCTGCTTTGTTTTCCATATCTGTTGGCAAATTTTAGTTAGAACTGTACTTGAATCTGTGAATTGTAGCAGCTCTATTGATATGTCATCTGTTCCTGGTGATTTATTCTTCCCAGTTGCTTTGAGTGCAGCTTTCACTTCTCTTTTGCAAATTTGGAGTTCATCTTCATATGTTTCTTCTTCCCATGTGTCATTTATTCCTTAACATTTTATATATAGCTTTTCTGTGTATTATTTCCATCTTTTTTTAAAAAAAATCATCTTGGGCACGTTACAGACAGGCATATAGGGACATCCTCAGGACATCCTAGATTTAAAAAGGGGCGTCACTTCTTGACGCCCCCAAGCCTAATACATCCTGAGGACATACAAGATGGCGGCGCCCCATATACATGCCTCCAAACGAGGTGGCGCGGATGTGACGCCGTCGCGCCATGCGAGGGCGCTTAGTGCGCCCTTTCGTCAGTGGAGGAAGGAGCTCTGAAACGGAGCTCCTGCCTGGTCTTGCTACTTGTTAGTTTTCCACTTACGTATAAATTAAATTTGCTAGCATTGTGATAATTGTTTTGAATCAGTTCAACCACACTCGCAACTTGTACCAAGTTCTAGGCAGTACTACTTAGAATTTAATCTAAAAAGTGAAGATGATAGTTCCAGAAGCCAAACCTCAGTGTTTAGTTGCATGGGCACAGCTGTAACTTCAGGATTTATAGGCAAATTAATTCAAAATGAAATATTCAATAAAGAGACATAAAATGGTGAGACCAGTCTGTCCTTACCCTGAGTAGTGCTAGTTCATCCCTGTTATATTTTAACAGACCCCACTTTAACTTTAACTTTCTCTTCAACTGGTAATGCTTGAGCATGTTATATCAAGCTTTCATTAGTTCCAGCAATGCCCCATGATGGTTTTGAAATATCGTAAATAAATAAATAAATAAATAAATAAATAAATAAAGCCAAGTTGAATAAATTTGCTTGCCTTTTCCTACAACCTTTTCTATGCTTATCTTTCTTTTCTCATCTGTGTTCCAAACTTGTATTTGCACTCCAAAATGTTAATGCTACCTCAAAACAGTGCCATAATGTATGCAGACTTTTGTGATGAGTGATTTCTAATGAAGATTTGATCAAAAATCAAACAAGAAGAGATGGCACACATTCCCATGTATCCAGTGGCATCACTGTGGTTATCACCCCATGGAAAGGGTGGACTGCCTTGCCCTCCCTTCCTCCCTCCCTCCTGAAGCCTTGCTTGCCTGTCCCCCAGTCTGGCCACATGCCACCCAGCAAGGCCTCTGTTGGTGAGCGGTGCTGTGGTGGATGCTTAGGGTTTTGTGCCGCTCTGTGCTAGAGCCCAAGCAGGAAGCTTTGAGCCCAAAAGGGGTGGTGCTGCCACCTCCCGATGGCCATTTGAGATCTGGCATAGCTGCTCAGGGAGAGCAGCCACACCAGACCCCAAACAGAAGGCATTGTCCCCCAGCAGTGGCTACTGTTGGAGGGGCAGTGTTGTGATCTCTGGGTGGCCATTTAGGGTCTTGCACAGCTCTGTGCCAGAACCCAAATGGAAAGTTCCCCCTCCCTCAGCAGCAGTCACTTCTTTGTGGGGCTGCTGCAGCCTCCCAAAAGCCATTTGAGGTCTGGCGTAGCTGCTCAGGGGTATCAGACATGCCAAATCTCAAATAGAAGGGACTGGCCCCCAGCAGCAACCATTGTGGGAGGGGGGTTGCCACAGACTTTGGATGGCCCTTCTCGGTCTCGCATGACTGCTGGGCAAGTGAGAAAGGGATGTGACACTCTTTCTTGCTTGCCCAACAGCTGCACCTGTCCCACTGGATGTACCACCCCACCGGGAGTACACCCTCCTCTGAGGTGTAGACCTGGTGTGGTACATACTCCCAACATCTCCTTAATGGCCCTACTTCATGTACCTGCCACTGTGGTGTATTGCCCATTTAAGAGAACTTTAGGAAATGCTTTTTCACCAAATGTGTAGTGAGGTCTAGTAGCTCTGTAAACGGAGCTCTAATACTAGGGTTTAGTAGTCCTAGTCTCAAAGTACATATATGTTGTGCTTTGCCATGTTTGAATCATATTACAACATGTTGGTGTTTATAGAAGACTTGGGCCCGGAACACACAGGCCTTTGTGGCACCCTCGTCACATGCGAGGGCCACCTGGTGAGCAGAGCGCCCACACGCCCGGCAGCCCTTGCACATGATGAGGGCACCGCAACTGCAGCGCACCCACTAGACGCGGTGTGTACTGGTGACGTTGCAGCTGTGCTGCCTCTAAACAGGGCAGCGCAGCTGCGATGTCCCCATGTCATTGCTGGCGCTTTGGGGCAGCAGAAGTGCGCTGCAAAAAGGAGCTGCTTCCCAGTGCTTCTTTTTTGCTGCGCAGGAGCGCCATGCAATTTGGTTGCTGTGGCGCTCCTGCAGAGCAAAGAGAGGCGCTGGGGACGCACCTCTTTCTGGTGGTCTGTACCCTGTCTTAGATTTTTAAGATTTAGCAACAGACATTATGGCTGCACTCTAGAAGGCTAAGATACTAAAAAAATTAATTATTTTTTGTTTGCTTTTTTAATGGTCCAAGCTTCCAGAGGCCCAGGAGTTCCAGAGGTCTGGTCCCCGGGCATTTTGCCCTCCTTGTCCCCCTGTTCTGTCTGTGTAATTACACTGTCTAGCCTAAAGTGTTATATCCTATTATTTTACCACAATTAAGGTTGCATTGTTCTATGAGACTGTTGTTACCTTCAGAGACTACGGTAGATTGGACTGTATTTTGATTTTGCATTTCTGAGGCTTGTCATTCATTTTTGCAAAGAAAAAATGTACATAAAACCATGCATACATAAAGAAATGTATATATTTGGAAAAACAACACATACATTCAGTAAAGAACAACTCTTAAACATGTGTTCATAAAAATGCTTGCTAAAATGTACACCATTTAAAAAAATAAAATCAAAGTGGTGAAACACAAGATGAAAATGACAGGGATGTTCTGAAAAATGCAAGGGTGTGTGTGGAAATGAAAGATTTTCACATCTCTTGCACCCTAGAGTCATACTACAAAGACAGCAGTTGAGCAACACAACTTTGACCTTGCTGATAGGGTTGCCATATTGTCTTGAATTTGAGAGTCTGGATCTTCTTTTCTGGTCCCTAGGGCAAGGGGGAAGAATCTCAGGGCAAGAGCAAAGGAGTACATGTGTATATTCCTTATTTGTTACACTTTGAGCCCATTCACACTACACAGATATAACACAACGCCATGAGTGAATCCTGTGGAATCTTGTGATTGTAATCTGGTGATACACTAGAGTTTACAGGCTGAAAATTCTTATTGAAAATAACAAAAGTCTCCCCTCCGTGAATATTTAAGACTGCGGACCTCAAGTCCGCGGGAATGGAGGTGCAACTGTACATACAGTGGAACCTTGTTATACGCGAGGGATCCGTTCCGGATCCCTCTGCGTATAAAAAAATCCGCCTATGCTCGAGCCCCATTGTTTCCAATGGGGCTCGTGCGCGGCGGCACGCGAGACGCAACCGGTGCGCGCGCCCATTCAATTTAATGGGACGCGCTGCCCCTTCCGCCCCATGCGCGCCGGTGGCTTTGAGCTCCTATGCTCAAAGCCGCCTATAAAAAGGCAGCGTATGCGGAGGCTCCACTGTATTTTAACTGAAGATAAAAGCTTCCAGGAACTTTGGATGAATCAACTGTCTGTGATTGTTTCTTTTAATTGTGAAAAGTGGGCTGTGCACTGCCAATACCAACAGCTGCAGGGTCGTTTTTATACTGTACATTGTTTTTGGCTGTAGCTGGGTGATTTTTACCCAGACCTTGCCAGGAGTTGGCCTTGTCTCAATTATTATTACTGGCTGACAGAGGGCAACCAATCATACGATAGTAAGTCAGACAGAAACACCATACAGAGCTAACCAAAACAGAGGTATGGAAATGGGATAGCTAAGGCTTAGAGTTGTAGAGGGGCAATAGTTATCTGTCCTGAAGAGGAAACAACAGAACGAAGCGTGTGGCTCAGATGACATTTGAGGGTGACATAGCAGGAGAATCTTGTTCACATGGTCAAATTACAAAAGGTCAAATTACAAAAGGGGCAAGAACAACAATGATCGGATACTGTACATCAGTGCTGCTTAGATCAATCTGATGCAGGGGAACTCCTGTTGAGAACCATTTTGAGTATCATGGTTGTACATAATCTTACACAAAAATCTGCTTGCTGCATTATTTTAAAAAATAATGTGAGGTGGAATAAATATACAAACACCTTGTCGTACACATTTTATTCATTATTTGAAAAGAAAATATTCCATAATCCCTTTTAAAAATAATTCCTGAAAAATAAGGCTTCAGGGGAAAAAACTGTTTCCCCCCATTTCCCCCAGAGCTTTATATCTCTAGCTCTTGAAAACTGTCATCAATACTTAATGTGTCATATGAATTATCTTGAAATGTTGCGGTATAATGTGATGTTATGAACTGTTTTGAGCCCAACTCACTATGGAAAAGAGGCATACATTAAAGTGATGACAATGAAGATGATGACAATAATGGGGAAATCTTATTTAAACAATGCATGAAACTGACAAAGCTGACATATAGGTGGAGAGTATGAGAGAAAAGTACATAGACTCAATGTTCATTCGTAGTTTCACAGGATATGTAGCTTGAAGCCAGCAACGTTAAGTCTAAATTGGCCCATAGTGTTCCAGGATGAAAGAGTATCACACAGGGTGTGCACCAGTGCCTTCAAAAATACATTTAGTTGGGATCAGAGAGAGGGCCCTTTCAAGAACATTACACAGGCTACTCTCTGCCTCAACCTAGAGTTTCTTCTTGCTTCATTAGGAGGGCTTTGGGGCCTTGAGAGGTTGCACTTAGTGCATTGCTTTGAATTGGCTAGAAGATATAGAATATTAGAGACTGATTGTATTTATATTTTAATGTATTACCTTTTTATTCTCCTGTACAGTATTTAGTATTTTTTGCTTACATCTTTTGTTGCTATCTTCTTCTTGTAGTTGGTTTTATTGTTGCTATTGTTGTTTTGTTATAATCTCCCAGGAACTGAATTGTGGAAAGGTGAGGTGTAAGTGTTTTAAGGGCCTGAGCAGATAGAGCAGGAAAGCACGGGCTGAACCTGTGCTATTCTGTCCCAGGTGCTCACCTGGGTTAGTCCCTGGGTCCCACACCCCTCCTTGTGCCAACCCAGGATCTGGGGGTGTTTCTCACCTTACCGGTGTGCGAATCATCTGAGAATAATTGTTGTTATTAATTTAGGTATGTATGGTTTAATTGCATTTTAAGGGAGGTGGGATTGGGGGTGATGTTTGGAATGTATATTTTAATGTTGTAAGCCGCTCTGGTTGCATTGTGCAGAGGGCTGGGATAGAAATAACAACAACAACAATTATTTCCCCCATCTGACATGGAAATGAGATGCCTGGCTGCACCCATGGGACCAGGCACCCCATTTCTGCATCAGATGGGATGATTGGGAGGCATTGCAGATGATTTACATGCTGGCAAAGTAAGGAGCCAGGAAGAGGAGCTGTCAGAACAACCTGGTTTTTACAAAGAGTTTCTTAGGCCTGTTACAGACAGGCCAAAATAAAGCTACTTCAAGTCACTTTGGAGGTATGGTATTTCAATGATGCATGTATCCTAAGAGTCCAAAAGCTGCACCAAAGCCACGCTCCAGTCCTAAGGACTGGAGTGCAGCTTTGGTACGGCTTTTGGACTCTTAGGACTCATGCATCATTGAAATACCATACCTCCAAAGTGACTTGAAGTAGCTTTATTTTGGCCTGTCTGTAACAGGCCTTAGAAACTCTGAGCAAAACCAGGATATTTTACTCCAGAGAAGAATCTCTTTACCCTAGGGTCAAACTGAATCCTCCGGATCCACATCTGTATTGGCAGGATCGGGCCCAATCCCTCCATGGGAGTGTCAACCTGCATTATCTAACTTGATAACAGGTGTAAACTGGGCCATTTTGGCCCATGTGAACAACCCCTAAATAAATATTATGGGAGGGGGAGGAGATTTATCATTTCTTCAAATATTTAACACATGTGTGTACTTAATTAAGATATTTATAAAACTGTCTTTCTGCCATATGGCTGTCCTGGGAGCATGGGCAGAACTTGTAGAAACCTCTTGGCCTCCCCAGTGTCTGAAGCAACCCATCCTAGTAAGTTTTTACAAGGATATTGGGATACCAACTGTGTTCCATGTGCAAACCCTTTTTCTCTCAATTAAAATGAATAAGTGTTATACTCACCTTATCAAACAGCAGATTCACTCAGTGGCAGGAGGTGGATCTGATGCCAGTAAGGAAGTGAATCTGCTTTGGACTTGAAACTGAAATTTTAAGAGGCTATTCAATGTGCTGAACCTATTTGAGTGATAAGGTTCAGCACCTTGGACATCTCTTTAAAAGTTTAGAATAAACCCCAGAGCCGATTCACTGCCCTGCTGACCCTGGGCCCACCAGTTTGCACTAGATTAACTCAAGTCAGACAGCCTCATTGTCAAAAGCTGACCTAAAGAAAAATGATCTTCTTTGACTACACTTTGTACTATAAAGCAGACATAATTTGTCTCTGTGAAGGTAACATGCATGCTATGCTCAGAAAGGCCTGCAACTCTAAGGAATTGAAACCGGAATTTCACCTAAGCTGAACAGAGTTTAGTTTTATAGTTTCTTCCTTGTATATAGCCACACAAATATTTCTTTCTTCCAGAATATCCCTTGCCCTGCTAGTCCCAGTCCTGGGAAAAGAGCGGGAGAAATGTGCACTGGAATAGACACATGGTGTCTATGCAACTCAAGATATCATTCTATGAACACTACTAGTCCATATTAAAAGTATCAAACTGCATCTGCATAACAATTATAGAGTGGGAAGGAGTCTTATTAATTCTAGTTTGTTAATCAGCATTAAATCAAATTTCCCCAGTACATACTGGGGCACTCTGGCTTAATGCAAGCCAGGGCTTTTTTTAATCTGATGCCAGCATGAGAGGTGAAAAGAAGAAGCGGAGAGAAGTGTGCATCCCTGATTTGTATCAACATTGTATTATGAGCCAATAAGACATAAATTAACTTAGGAAGCTGAGTCCTTCAAATTGTTCACTTCCCTGAATTTTGTGGCACTGTTCTCAGTTCAGATATGCCTACAAAAGTGTGTGGTTTAGGAGAAATAATACATAAATACATATATGTGTATATTCCAGAAAAATGTGCATAAAAACAAATAGGATTTCTTTCTGGTTATTTTTAATTTGCAGACTGATGCAGACACAGGACAGAGTTGACTTATGATTGCACACAGATGAAACAGATATGCAATGAAAATAGACTGATTTGTCCATCACTTGCTCACAGGAGAATAACTGCACCTTAGGTGAGATAACATGGATATCAAAATATACTGTCATATTTTAGATCGTTAATATATTACTCATCTTGTATAAACACAGAGTAAAGTCTTAAGGGTTTCCTTGGAACTTATTAATACAGGAGTCTAGGTGCTTTTAATAATTTAATTATAGTTGCTTGTTGGTTCCAAAGAGAATCAAGGGTTGTCAAGGCAACCATTACTCAAGATTTCACCTTCATTTATGTAACCAATTCATTCACATTTGGGGGGTCCAGTTTCTTTTTTTCTGAAAGGTGAAATAAGAAAAAATTAAGGATGTCTACCATTAGCTTAGGCCTTTCAAATTTACTCTCCACCTACCCTTTGTTAAATAAATGGGGAAATGAGATTTTAGAGTAGAGACTAACTATGAATAGATAATATGCAATAGATACTAATAAACATCTCATGCTGACACATATTGTATTGCATCTCTCCTTAAAACGTTTTGAAATAGCGCTGATTAATGATAAACAAGGCAGAGCAAACTGCTGAGTATCATAACTCTTTGTGGGGGAGTTTTGCAGTTCGCCGTAGCATTCAATTAATAACAAGAGCAAAGTTTGTTTAGCATGTTCTGGTCCCATGTTTATTCAAGCTCCAACATACTGTGAAACTGCATTCTCATAACAAGCACATTATTAAAGCAATGTGAATATGGTTATTTGATCATTATTAGCTCCAGTTTCACCAATAACTTAGAGCAGAATGACCTGTCCATACACTGGAGAAGACTACTGTTGTGTCCCCTCAAGTCATTTCTGACTTATGATAGTCCTAAAGTGAAGCTGTCATGGGATTTTCTTAGCAAGATTTGTTCAGGGAGGTTTGCCATTGCTTTCCTCTGAGGCTGAGAAACTGTGACTTGCTGAAGGTCACCCAATAGGTATTCAAACCATGATTTTCTGGAGTCCTAGTCCAACATTCCAACCACTACATGTTGAGTCTTCCTTATTGGGAATTCCAAAATCCAAAATACAGTTGTCCCTCCATATTCGCTAGGGTTAGGGGAACAAGACCCCCGTGAATATGGAAAAAACGCAAATAACAAAAACACTGTTTTTACCTAAGGGGACACCTCTCTAGGAATCTCTAGGTCCTCCAGTGCAACTCTGTGGTCAACGTCCAACATATACTGACCATAGAATGGCACTGGAGTAGCTACAAATGGTCTTTCAGTGCAACTTTTAGATAAAGTTGACCACAGAGTTGCACTGGAGGACCTAGACAGTCCTAGAGAGAACATATTAATGAAATCCGTGAATAATCAAATCCGCAAATATCAAAGCCGCAAATATGGAGGGATGACTATATTTCAAAACTTTTTTGATGGGTGGGTGAGATAGTGACACCTTTGCCTTCTGGTGGTTCAGTGTACCCAAATTTTGTTTCATGCACAAAACTATTTAAAATGTTGTGTTTAGACCTGGAGCTCATCTCCAACTTCTTTCATTATGTACATATATGCAAATACAGGTATTCAAAAATTCAAAAAAATAGAAAATTTTTAAAAATCTGAAATCCCAGACACATCTGGTCCCAAGCATTTTGGATAGGACTCAACCTGCACACCACATTTAACTCCTAATCTGGAAGAGACAGTTAATCTAAACAATAATGTATGAATGAATGTGGTGCTAATAATGCCAATGTCCATGAGTTTGTTTCCCCCAATAGGTCAACAGTTTTCAACTAGAATTTTTTAAAGTTAATTTTTGACTTTTTAAGAGGTACAGTGGGCCCTCAGTATCTATGGGGGATTCATTCTGGATCCCCACACGGATACCAAAATTCATGGATGCTCATGTCTCATTGTCTTCAATGGTAACACAACCACATGGGGAACAATGGAAATTTGCCACCCTTGAAAGCTACCTCGCCACTGTCACCATGGTGGGTGTGAACAGGCTGCCTTCTCTTCCTCTTCCACTCCCCCTCACTACCTCCACCTCCTTCCTCATCCTCCTCTTCACCCCGCTGCCTCTTGCCTCCTCTTCCTCCTTCTCTTCCTACCTCCACCTCTTTCCTCATCCTCTTCGCCCCAGCTGTCTCTTGCCTCCTCCTCTTCCTCTTCATCCCACCGCCTCCACCTCCTTCCCCATCCTCCTCTTTGCTGTGCCTCCTCCACTTCGTTCCTCATCCTCTTCACTTTGCCACCTCCACTTCCTTCCTCATCTTCCTCTCCCCACCACCGCCTCCACCTTGTTCCTCATCCTCCTCTCCCCTGCCACCTCTGCCTCCTTCCTCATCCTCCTCTTCACCCTGCCGCCTCCACCTCCTTCCTCATCCTCCTCTCCCCTGCTTCCTCCACCTCCTTCTTCGTTCTCCTCTTCAACCTTCCACCTCCACCTCCTTCTTCATTCTCCTCATCCTCTTCACCCTGCCTTCTTTTGCCTCCTCTTACTCCTCCTCTTCCCTGCCTCCTCCTCCTCTACCACCTGCCCATGCAGGCTTCCAATCTGCAGATACGCAAATCCTCAGATGGCAAGTCTGTGAATACGGAGGGCAGACTGTATATGTTTACTCTTTTAAAGATTCTAAAATGTGTCTTTCTCAAAGGTTTCTGACACAGTCTTGGCAGGGAAAAATATTCCTTTGTTAAAATTCTAGGAGAGGACTGGAAATTATGTGGGCCTCTAGATGTTGTTGGACTGCAAGTTTCAGCAGCCCTAGATAATAATCAAAGATGAGAGATGCTGGGAGGTAGAGTCTAACAACATCTGGAGGGGCACAGAACCTATATTTTCTTGTTTTCTGTTGCTCCAAGGACTAGGACCTGAACCAATTACGGAAAAAAGAATCTATGTAAACATTAGGATGAATTTCCTTAGTGTAAGAGCTGCTCAAGAGTGAAACAGACTGCTTCAGAGGGTCATGGACTCTCCATCACTGGAAGTTTTAAAACAGAGGCTGGATAGTCATCTCTTTGATGTGCTTCATCTGTATAATCCTGCATGGTAGTGGGTTGAACTGCATCCCTTTTAGGATTGTTTCCAACTCTGTAATTCTGTGAATATGGAACTCTCAGAATTCCTTGTTTATGCTAACCTGGGGCCTTATGAGCAGTCACAAAAATCACTACTGGAAAGGGTGCATGTGGCCCATAATGTTGGGCCTGGTATTCATAGGAGTGCCAACTATAACAAAATCAAACTCTTATTCGAACCATAGACTGGACTTAAACAATTGAATTTAAAAAAACGAATCCAAGAATCCAACAGTATAAAAGAATGTAAAAAGGGTGTTTTAATTTTTTGTGGTAGTGGCAATTAAATTTTAATATAAATAATTATTAGAGCCAAGTTCATTTTTTCTGAAACTTGAAATAGCATAAGATGCTTTTTAGATTGCCAAGATGAAAGGAACATACTGTTATGAACATTAACCACTCCAGGGAGTGTCCACTTTTGAAAGACAAAAAGTGATAATTTCATCTAGAGTTGTTGGAGAGCTGATGAAGAGACAGTCATACTAATAAAACTGAAAATACCACTTTCTTACAATGTACTTTGCTAATGAATCTGTTAATCTTTTCAAAGACTGCCACATCATTAAGAGGAGAGGAATGTAATATTGATGTTTATGAGAGTTTGGTATGCATGAAAATATGTTTTAGTTGTTACTATCAAAGGCAATTGCTAGAACTTTTTAAAAAGCAGAACAAATTGGGTAGCAATGGGGAAACCACAGTAGCTGGAACTTGAATCTTTTCAGCTCACTTTTCTCAAGGCTTACATTTACAATATATCAAAGTTGTAAGTGATTAGTTTATTAGGGCAGTAAGACAGAACAGAGAGAATTATGCCAAGTTCAAGAACTGAATTTTAATCAGATATTTTAAAGCGCATTCCAGATGACCTAAACCTTTCTCTCTCCACAAAGCAGAAGCATAGATTTCATCACAACTATGGCTGCTGAACATTTGTAACCCATTGCTATGGGTTGAAATCAACTTGAGGGCAGTTAACAACAACAAGCCTTTCTGATGGTTATTTTCTGCACCCTCCTGAATTGTTCAGAGACAACTGAAGTTATAGCACTTTGCCAACATGAGGATCTAAATTATGTGATATTAAGATCTACTTATGTTATATTTATGACATAGGACACTCAGTACCTCATGATTCCTTCCCACTCTGTTTAGATAATATGAGAATCTTTAGGACTGTGGAAGGGTTCCATAGGCCCGTTACAGACAGGCCATATAGTACACACGGAGCGCATACTGGGGTTAGGAAGGGGCGGTGCTTCTGCACCCCCCTAACCCTAGTGTGCGCTCTGCATGCACAAAATGGCGGTGGCTGTTCCACATGGCCGCTGCCATGATGACGTCATGACCACGCCGCCTCTATACTGGGCGGCGCAGACGTGACGTCGTCGCTCTGCACCAGGGCGCTTAGTGCGCCCTTAGCTCAGAGCTCCTTCCTGGTTTGCGCTGCTGGGCACAGCCTTCACACGGTTGTGCCCAGCGGCGCAAAAGAGAAAGGGGCCAAGCGGCCCCCTTCTTCTCCTCCCCGCTGCTGCGGGGTGTCCTTGGGGCTTGAAGCCCCAAGGACACCCCTTTCCAGGCTGCGGGGAAGCGGCCTTTTGCCACTTCCCTGCAGCCCGGAAAGCAGCGGATCAGGGCCTCAGCGGCTGCCGGTCTAGCCGCTGAGGCCCCGATACACCGGGGAAAGGGGCGGGTGCAGACCACCCCAAACAGGCGGTCTGTAACCCACCATAGTGCAGTCCTTCCCCACTTGTGGCCACTGATGCTTATTAGGCGTGGAAAGTGTGTTTGCCATTGTTTCCTGGCCAAAAAATTTGGTCTCCTGACACTTGGGCAACCTGGAGAGGAAGATTAGCATCATGGTGAGAATTCTGTATAGTGTTCATCCACTACTTGCACATTCTGAAGTGTTTGAGGAAATTATTGTGTGCAGAAATATATGTGGGATTGCTTTTATAAAAAATAATGTTATATTTTATCTTTATATAAATTATTTTATATAAATAATAATAATTATTATAGTTTATTTCTATAGCACTGTAAATGTACATAAAGATAATGGAGTTTTGTAGACAGAAACATTTTCAAGCAAAAACATTGCTGTTAGCTATGTTGAGGAAGGGTGATTGTGTAAAAAATAGGAATTATGTACAAAAATTAGTATCTGTGGGGGTTCCATTTCAAACCGCCCTCCACAGATGCCAAAAATCCCAGAAGCTCAAGTCCCATGGTTTTCAATGGTGGCACACATGCATTGCCATGCTGCCACAGCTGTGTGCACATGCTACCCTTAGGGCTACTCTTAGGGCTAATGGGGCTTGCCATCTGCAGCTGCTCAAATCTGTGGTGTCATGGACTGCCCTGGGGCTGACATAGGAGCACAGTCACAGGACTCAGACTCTGAATCATAGGATCATAGAGTTGGAAGAAACTACAAAGGCCATCCAGTGTCTATGTCTGAAGACATAGAGGAGGCTGAGACAGAGGCAGATCTGGGGCTGCCTGGATCAGCAGTTCCAGAGCAGGCTCAGGAAGCTGCAGAGGGAGAAACGGACTCTAGGCTACAAGTGCTAATTCCTGTGGAGAGAAGGAAGGTAAAGGAGTCTTTGAGGAGGTCTTCAAAGCTAGAAGCCAAGAAGAGAGCTAATAGGTTTCAGCTGAGAGAAGCAGAGGCCTTTTAAAAGACCTCCAGCTGCAGAGATTATTTGCAGCCAACAACTAGTCTTGTTGTTCCTGTATTCCTTGCTCTTGGACTAAAGTTATCTGAACTCTGGACTTGCTTTGTGACTATGCTCTTGCCTCTGCCCTTTGCTGTGACTGACTGGTATTGTGTGACCCTTGGACTGCACTCTGGGCTACTCCTTTGCATATTCCCCTGCTGTGCTGCCCTCAGTAGAGGTAAACAGGACATGTGGATTTTAAGCCCATGTTTGAGATGGGCAGACTGTACTATGAGAGTTTTTTCTTGCCAGGAAAGTAGGTGAGTTTTAGCATGAAAATATGTCTTTAATACAACAAAACCTTCATATTTTTGCACTAAAAGAAAATACTTTCCAGAAACCATATTTTGGAGTGTGTGCAAACAACAATTTTGCACACAAAAATGTGGCTGGATTCTCATATTATCTAAACACAGTGGGAAGGAACCATGAGGTACATAAGGCTGTCTGTAAACAGGGGTTGCTTTGCATGAAAGCTGTGTTCTCTTGCTCACATGAAAGAAAGTTCTTTTTATGTACAGAAACCCCAATATGTATTCCTGCACACAAACTAATTTCCCAGACATTTCAAGATGGGTGAATACCAGGTGAAACCTACAAAGAAATATTCATTTTCTCCTGCTGCAGACATAAAACTGCAGTTATTATTCATTGTGACTTACAGGGATAAATTAGTCAAATGCTTAGATCCCTAGGGCCCAGCTGGGCTGGAAAGGTAGAGACAGTGTCACCAAGAATTCACCAGAAAAGATTGCTGGAGTCGGCTTTGGAAAAAGAACCATATGAACTTTAAAGTCATGAGTGCAGAGTGCATGGAAATTCATACAACTATATTAAAGGCACTAGTCTTTTATGTGTATATAGATGCAGATTTATGTGTATTTATGTGTATTTAGAAAAAACTCAAAGAAAAAGTTATAATTAAAGCTTTACTCTAAAAGCAAGAGCCACACATCTCTCCTCAACTGACAGAGCTTTCTTGTACCTTAATAGACATTATCAACTGAGTTAGCTGAGGAGGGGGAAAAATCTGTGGCTCTTGCTTTTAGAGTAAAGGTTTAATTATAACTTTTTACTTTAAATACGTGGATTTTAAGCCCATGTTTGAGATGGGCAGACTGTACTATGTCCTACCGAGAAAACACTCTAAATTAAAATCAGAGTTAAGGCAGTGGAAGGCCTTCCACCCTGAAGTGGGGTCACATACAGCATTTACTACCCCTGCACTTCCATCATTGTTCATACTTCATAGATAAAATCTTTCAAGTAAGAGTTGACTTAGATGTTGTCATTGTAGCAGAAACTGACAGAGAGGTGTCCAGTAACTCTGTGAATAGGATTATACCGGATCACTTCCAAGTGGTGAGCACCACTGATGTGGACAAGCTGCTGGGGTAAGTAAGGAAGATAGCTTGTCCTCTCAATTTCTGCCCTTCCTGGCTGGTCATCCAGGGAGGAGATGCATTTAGATTTTAACTACAATATATTATTAATGCATCTCTTAGGGAATTAAAAGAAGAGGTGATATGGCCACTTCTAAAAGAGCCTTCCTTGAATCCCTTAGACTTGAACAGCTATAGACTAGTTTCAGATCTCCCTTTTCTAGGCAAGGTGAGCGAGAGGGCAGTTACCTTCTAACTCCAGGCAAACTTGGATGATAGCAGCTTCATTTATATACTACTTCATACCACATTAAACAGTCTCTAAGCAGCTTACAGCTATAAGCTAAGTGCCCCCCCAACAAGGTGGGTATTCATTTTAGCGACCTCGGATGAATGAAAGGCTGAGTCAACCCTCAGCCCTTGGCATGCCTGATACAAATTAGATCCATTTCAAACTGGCATCAGAGCAGGATATGCAGTTGAGATGGCTATGATTACCTTAGTGGATGATCTTTGCCTGAGCATTGACAGCAATGATCGATACTATCGACTGTAGTATCTTTCTAGAACACCTGGGAGATTTGGGAATCAGAGGCACTGTGCTTCAGTGGTTCCGGGCTTATCTCTCCGGTAGGTTCCAAATGGTGGTGCTTGGGGATAGCTGCTCCTCAAATAGGGAGCTGTTATCTGGCATACTATAAGGTGTCGTTCTATCCCCAACATCTACATGAAACAACTGGGAGAGCTCGTTCAGAGGCATGGGACAGGCTGGTATCAGTATGCTAATGACACCCAAATATATTTCTCCATGCCTTCAAAAGAGCCTCAGCTAAGAATAGTATGCCTTCTCTGAATGAATGCCTGGAGGAGGTAATGGGCTGGATGAGGAAAAACAAATTGAAGATGAATCCAGATATGACAGAGGTGCTTATTGTCAAAGGTCCTAACCTAGATTTGGATATTGATGTGTATTTTAACTGATGTGGTGTGTCTGTTAATTGTTGTTCCTCACCTTGATCCATGGTCATTATTGTTATTTCCATCAGACCTTTCACCTTTCATATTGGTGTACCCCAATATTTGCCATGGTGGACCATTACATCTCAATGTAAGCTTCTGTTGTTTCAGAACTGGAAGAAGTGTGCTTATTTAGAGGGGTTGTTTACAAGTGGGTCTGTACAATACTGATACAGACAGCTTTACCTTTACTGAAAATATTTCTGAATTACTTATTTGGATGAGAAAATGGAAACTATTTTTAAAAGAAAAAGCTGTAGAAGAGTATCTTTATTTATACTCTGCAAGGGTGGCAAACAAACTTACATAAAAATATTTAGTAAAAATCACAAATTACCTGTAATATCTGAAACCACACAATATAAGTATCACAATATTGCATATCTGAAATTCCAAATATCTAAAATCGTGGATTACATAATACGTGTTAAAATATCAGAAAGGTAATACAAACATCAGCAAAAACAAAATTTAATCATTTGCATTTCCCCCTTAAATCTTATACAAACATATATGACAAAAATGTGGGGTCAGATATCTATGGAAAGTTGTTCCCTCACTGGGGGCCATAAACAAGAAAGCCATGTTACATGTGATAGCCCTATAAATCACAACAGCTGGTGGCAGCAGCACCTTTATATCTAAAGGTCCAATTCTATGCACAAATTACACCATGTTAGCAAGCAGAATCAGAGAGACATGACCAGACTTTCCTCTCTCAATTTGATCAATAGTACTGTACTAGTAGAGATTATATAACTGCCTAAAACTATCCTGGGGTGTAAACCAGCTGTTTGTAGATGCTGGCATGGCAAAAGCTTGTGTTTCATTTCAGTTCTTCCATTTCATTGGTACTGTGCTGTGTGGGAAGTGAACTTTCTAGTAGGTTTATGGTGTAGTGCTTAGTTAGAATGAAGGTACAAGAAGAGTTCATCAACATAACATTTTGTGTTAGTGGGAGTGCGGTTGAATTTCCTTGCTTTTAGGTAGCATTGCTTCAGCCATAACTTTGCCAAAAGGGTTTTCCTCTCTTTGGGGAATTATAACAACAATGTTCACTTTTTTACTTTGGGCATAAGAAGTTATGACTTACTTGAAAAGACAATATTACTTAGTAAGATGCAAGGTAGTAGGAAAGGAAGACAACCACATTGCAGATAGCCACAGCCTTGAGTTTGCAAGACCTGAGTGGAGCTGTTGAGTTGGAGGTCTCTCATTCATAGGGTTGCCATGGGTTGACTTGATGGCAGTTAACAACGGCAAATCTCCCAGGGAATCCTATGAATGTCTAAGGCCTATTACAGACAGCCAAAATAAAGCTGCTTCGAGTCACAGTGGAAGTATGGTGTTTCAATGATGCATGCGTCGTAAGAGTCCAGAAGCCACACCAAAGCCACGCTCCAGTCCTTAGGACTGGAGCATGGCTTTGGTGCGACTTCTGGACTCTCAGGATGCATGCATCATTGAAACACCATACCTCCACTGTGACTCGGAGCAGCTTTATTTTGGCTGTCTGTAACAGGCCTATGATTCACTAACAGAGGCATATAAACATCATTGCCAGCATTTTGCAGCAGTAAAGTTATGATTTGTTGTTGTTGTTGTTATATGCTTTAAAGTGTTTTCTGACTTTGGTAACCCTAAGGCAGGGATGTAGCCAGGGGGGCGGGTCCTTGGGGTCTGGACCCCCCCCTTCCCTTAGCAAAATGAATGGTGTGTGCTGCTGCACCACTGCACCCGAGCCCCATTATAATGGTGGCACTTAGTCTGGACCCCCCCTTCCCAAAATCCTGTCTACGTCCCTGCCTAAGGCAAATCTCTCAAGGAGGTTTGCCATTGCCTTCCTATGAATCTGACAGAGTGTGACTTGCCAAAGGCTACCCAATGAGTTTCCATGCCTGATAGGGGATTCAACACATGGTCTCCTGGAGTCCCAGTCCAACTCTCAAACACCAAGTTGGGTTTCATATTTATGACAAAGTGGTATAAAACCCATATATGTTTGCACTTTAGATATGTCCAGGAAATTCCCCAATAGAACGGTGACATGACTGGTGTACATGCAATCTTGGGAGATATGGATTCAAACGATAAAAAGGTGGAAAGGATCCATAGCTAAGTTATTGACCTGATGTAAGAAAAAATCTCCCATATACCTCAGGTATACTTTATCTTGTGAGCCATCTTGGGTCCCTTTTTGGAAGAAAGGCAGCATAGAAATGAAATAAATAAATAAATAAATCAGGTAGCCTAGGAAAGCCCTTGGAGAACTGCTGTCACCCAAGTAAACAATACTAGGCTAGATTCACAGGTAGCATGAGGGAGCTTCACATATGTTATGTTCCTGTGTACAGCTGTGCTACAATAACATTGCTGGAAGCCAAGACAAACATAGTTATAATCTGTTTTATTCTCTGCTTTGTCCATTTATTTTATCTAATCTTATTTTATGTTTTTCTTATATAGCACTGGACATAGACCATAACAAAGATTGACTGATGTAATTGGACACAGTAACAAAACATGATTAGGCTGGATCATATATTCAACAGTGCAGTGCAAATAGAAATCCATCTGCATAAAGAGTTTGATTCTCATTCACAAGGCACATAATGACTAATCAGACTTGGAATGTTGCCCTGCTATGGAAGGTGTGATCCCTTTTGATATTCATCTAGTGTGAAATACTTGTCTTTTATTTATTTTACACATAAGCTACTATCCCACTGAATTGCTCAGAGTAAATAGGGCTCTGCAGGCAGTTCACAGGGACCATTTTAGCGGTAAAAAATGTGTAATGTGGTTGCGGAAGATTATTGGGTCTGTTCTTGACTGAACACTTAAAACATATCCTTTGGAACACGTGTGACCAAATAAGTCTCAAGGGTTTGGATTTAGCCATATGATGAAGCCTGTAGAAAAGAATCTGGACCCTGCCTTCTTTTCAGTGATCTGTGAAGAGGATATGCATGGATTTGGCCGAAAACTGAGCAGCATCAGGCCCATTCATGACAGATCAGATGTTCCAGAAATAAAGGAGGCTTCCTCTGAAGCTAACAGTCATAACAATAAAGCTTATAATTATTATAAAGCTCAATCTCTCACAAATCTTTGTTCAGGATTTTGGCCTTACAAAGAAGTATGGTTTCAGGAAATATCATATTTTCTGCAAACAAAACCTGAAACTGGGTTACCATCAAATAATGTAATATTTTCCAAGGGGAATGCAGTTGCTAAGTTGCTACGCTTTGGGGAAAGGATTGAGATTTCAGCAATTTCTTCCTGCTCTTTAACAAGATCACTATTTTAAAAGTCTTAAACTGGTGTTCAAGCATCATAACTCCTGTGGATTACCAGGTTCAGCCACCCCCTTAGGTACTACTATGTTTATTTGTTTCATCTAATTATAAGAAAGTGAAGAAAAGTTATACCCATTAAAAAAAAATCTGATGACAGTCAATGAGAAGTGTGAATCATAGGATTTCGAAATCTCCGTTTACATCCAGAAGCTGAGTTAAAGTGCTTTGGCTCTAAATTGGCCAAAGCAAAAGCATATCATTTCAGTAGTGAATCAGGGTTCAAAGTGAAGCTGCAGAGCCATACATATGTCTAAATATGCAGTGCTATATAGAAAGGATACTTTTATTTATTTAGCTATTTCTACCTCATTCTATATCTCAGGGTTAAACCAGATTTAAAAGATTAAAACAGTTTAAATGTAAGTACATTAGTATTTGAGAGAAATCGGTGAGGCTTTGAAGAACTGCCGAGTTTTTGATTAGATAGCCTATCAAGTTTTTGTTTTGAAGTTTTGGTGAAAAGGCAAGTAAATTCAGTGGATTTCTTATAAACTTCAAGATTTACCCACTGTTGTCCTTAATTAATTGAATAGTTTGGCTGAGTTGGCAAGCCTAGAAATATAGTGCAGTATCTGGGACTGCCAGACCACAGTTCTTGGAAGTGATGTGTCTAGCAGATTTGGAAAATCTAGGTCTCTTGACATTTCTTGAATCAAGATGAGGAAGCAGTCAATGGGATTGTTTGAAACAGGAAAAAGAGTCGAGGGATCATGTACATTTTGACTAATGCAATCCTGCCAAGGATGGAAAGATTTAAAACCTTCAATTCTTTCAATTTACGTAGCATCCATGTGTCTACTGGGTTATAATTTTGGGGTATGAGCTGCTGGGTGTCTTCCATGATGATTATTCCCAAATAGGAAAACCTGAAGGATGAGGTTGCAAGCCCATTAAGTCCTGCCAGGATTTTAGCTGTTGGTATGAAGTGTTTAGAGCCATTAATGTGGATTTATTAAAGTTAATTTTTAGACCTGAGTACCAAAAGACTCAGTTGTCCTTTTTAGAGGCAGAAATGATCATTCTGGGTGTGATTAAAAAAAAATCAACACATCATCATAAACGCAGCCTTATGGTGTTGGTTGTTGGTGCAAAGGCCAGTGATGCCAGCATTATGACAAATCATGTTAGCCAAGGGCTCTGTTGTTAGTGCAAATAGGAGGAGTGACAATGAGCATCCTTGTTTGGTGCCTCTGGAAAGTGTGAAAAGTGTTAAGGCTCAACACCATCGCCTTTGATTTCTCATAGATAAGGCAAAGTGCTCCTATGGAGCCATCTCCAAAATCCATTCCTTGAAGGACCCCCAAAAGTGGTCATTCCAACCTGTCAAAGGCTTTCAAAGCATCAAGTGAAAGCAGGGCTAGACGAGTCTTTGACTTGTTGGAATGGTGGATGACTTGCTAGGCGTCTGCCCAGCATGAATCCCACCTGGTCAAGATCAATGTATTCTAAAATAAACTCATTTACTCTGGAGGCCATAACAGAGGTAAAAAATATTGCATCTTGATTAAGGAGTGCAATAGGATGGAAAGATTTACTTTCAGGGCATTCCTCTTCAGTTTCTGGGACTGGAATTATTTGGGTTCTATGCCAACTTGTCAGCACAGGAACATTATTAAGAATGGAGTTAAAAGGGGCAATAAGATAGGGTGAAATTTGGTCAAATAACAATTTGTAAAATTCACCCGAAAAGCCATCTGGACCTGGACTCTTACGATGTTTCAGCTTAGATATTGTCTTTTTTAGTTCATCTGGGTGAATGGGTTTGTTTACCAGTGATTTATGTCTGAGCTTCTTCAGATTTAAAGATTGTATAAATTGGTCCATGTGCAAATTTTGTGGCAGGTCAGAGGAATTTAGTTTAGAATAAAAGTTTTGAAATTCTTTTATAATTTTGTCAGGCGCTTTCACTATATTCCCTTCAGGGGAAGTGAGAGTGGTATGATTTTCCTCCCTTACACTTGGCAGCTGTAGCAAGAAATCAAGAATTTTTGTTGTGAAATTAATAATAGTAAGATTTAGTGTAATATAAGGCAGTTTGAATCCTTCTATTGTCAAGAGCTGCCAACTCCACTTTTTTTCTCTGGAGTTGAATGAATACCTGTGAATCGAGCGATATTTTTTTAATGAGCTAATGATAGCTTTTCTATATCTTGGAAGAGGCTTTGCTTCATGGCTCCCTTAAGCCTCTTTTGTGTAGCCCTTTCCTTAATTAATAAGCCTCTGAGGACCACCTTCAGGGTATCCCATAACAAGGCCTCAGATGTCTCAGGTGATCTATTTTCAAGTTAAAATTGTTTAATTTCATCTTGAATCTGTTTTTAAAAAACATTCATTTATGAAGAGATACCCATGTTGATAGAACAGGTCCAAACTGCCAGGTTAATGTGACAGTATGGTCTGAATAAATGATAGACTCCACCTGTACATTAGCAATGTTAGGAAGGAATAATTTTGGAATGATGAAGTAGTCTATTCTAGAATAGGTGTGGTGTGTGTTTGAATAAAAAGTGTAGTCTCTAGTCTACAGGATGAATGCAGAACTCTCCAGGGGTCTATAAATCCATGTCTAGTTCAGAGATCAGAGACTGGTTATGTTTTCTTTTTCATCTTTCTGAGGGGGAAGTAATTTGTCTCGTATAAAATCTAGGATTTTGTTTGTATCACCTCCTATAATGATACTGACCACTGCAATCTCCCCTAAGGTTTGTAGGAAAGAAGCCAGAAAGGCATGTTGGTCATTGTTTGGGGAGTAAAATGTGGTCATTCTGAAGATCTCGTTGGCCAGGATACCTTTCAATATTAAGCAATGACCCAAAGGGTCCTGGGTTACTTTGGCAACCTGAAAAGGACATGTTTTATCAAACAATATTGCAATCCCTCTGGATTTGTTAGAATTTCCAATTGTATATTGTGAGTCAAAAGGAGATCATGCTAGAATGTTTCCCATCCTTTGTATGCATTTCTTGTTAAAAAAAACAATGCTTGGTTTAGGTTTTTTCAAATAATTATTAACCCGGATACATAAAGTCCTTTTACATTGAGAGAGACAGTCTTAATTTTGTCCACATTTGAAATAATTAAACTTTTAAGTAAAAAATGCTTAGAAGAGACTTCAAAGTTTGTCTCATGTATAGTATGCAGGGCCCTTCAAACCCAAGTCTTTTTAAGCATGAGGGTGAAGAACAAGGACTCATAAGGCTCCAGCTTAAGAAACATATATATCAATGCCTCAAAGTACAAACAATTAACCATAACACAATGCAAACAACAATTGACAGAAGCAAACCAAGAGGAGGAGCATGTGGGGTGAGTCCCATGTCTCGATCGAGCCTCTGAATGGTGATCCCCTCTAGAGTTGAGGGGATGAACATTATTAGCATACAATCTGGGGGACAAGATTTCAATAATCAAAGGGTGGCTACAGACGGGCAGCAAGGGGCAGTGAGACACCACCCCTTTCTGCCCCCACATTGTTGCCACAGCGACTGCATGATGCCACCAATGATGCACTCCAAAAAGGAGCAGCAAAATGCAGCTCCTTTGTGAACCACTGCCAAAACACCATTAGCGTCCTGGAGCGGCGCTGTGCTTTCCCTAATGGGTCACAACATTTAGAGGTGGCGCACAAGACACATCATCAACATGCATGCCATCTGAACATGTGTGCTCCCAAAATGGTGCCAGGAGAGTGTGGAGTATGCAGACGCTCCATGCTCCCCAGTTCTAATTTCAGCCCCAGGCCGCTGCAAAGCGGCAGTCTGTACCAGGCCAAAAATAGAAAGAGGAGAAGGTGAATTGGAGGATATAAGACGACCCAACTAAAGGATGAGAGGGATTAATTAACAATAGGGGTGTTAAGATATTACCATATATGAAGGTAATATGGACATTCCAGGCAGGCCAGCCAAGATACTGGAGGGGGGACAGCAGCATGCACACATGCACACCCCCAAGCCCCAGGCAAGCCAGCCAAGGTACCAGAGGGGAGGCAGGAGGGGGACCTGTGTGCACCCCCACTCACCAAGGGGAAAAACCTGGGGAAGAGAAGGAGGATCGCGCACACACACAGCAACAAACTCACAAATAATCAAAGCTGTGAGTGTCAAAGCTGTTATACTCAAGGCCCAATTGCACATTCAAAACAAGAAAATGGTGGCACATTAAAAGTAGGGCTAAAGTGGGAAAGTTGCGAGAGCTATTTGCATTCAGGGGAATGAAAGAGGGTATGATGGCACTTCAATAATAGTCTTAGAGCAAGGAGTGGGGTGAGAGAGGATTATCTAGGTATAAAGAGAGTTAAAGCAATAAAAGTGAAGTTTAGAATGAAGTTATTTGCCTGCAAAAGGTCATCTTGCAAACAGTTGTGAAAAGGGAAACTGTTTCCCTCAAACATGGTGGCTATCCGTTCTGTTTCTGATTTAGATGTTTGGTGAGGCATCAAAACACAGTAGCCCAGAGAAGCACTTCTGTTGATGCAATTCATATGACTTCTCCTTCTCCCCAGCCCACTCTTACCCCATCTGTTTGATTTTAAATAAGGGATGCATCACCTGCATGATTTGATTTGATTTGTATAGAATTCATAGTTGCTCTGTTGCATCTTGAGTAGAATTATGAGATTCATTTTGAGAAGATGCAAAGCACGCCCATCATGTTGAAAGAGATCAACATAAGCATTTTCTATATCGTGAGTAATGTTTGCTAGAGGAAATCATATTACCATAATAGAGGCCATCTGCTTTTTCTTTGCATGCAATCAAGTAAGTGGTTTACATTAAGAGATCAAATTGAATCAATACTTCTTGTACATTTGAAATACGTAGGAAACCTATTTTCTTTTATTAGAAGTAAAAGTCTGTGACTAGTGCTTTAATTGGGAAGTTACCCAGTTAGGGATTACAGTGAATTCAGTAGGAGCTGGGGATCTCATTCTCACTCTGTAGACAAGGAGTGGAGAGAATTGGGGATAAGGGTCTGATGGTTTTCTTTGGTGAATATCAAACTACATCCTGAAGAAGAAGATAGGAGACTCTTTGTCTGAGGGAGAAAATATAACAGGGCTGAGGAAAATATAGCCCTTCCATGGTCCTGATCTAGGTGATGCTGTCTAGAGCTGATGGGATTTGCCACCTAAAAGCATTTGGAAGACCACATGCTTCCTACCTCTAAATCTAATTCTGTATTTGGATATACTTTGGAAAAATGTTTTGCACTTATTGTTATAATGCAATATTTAACATTATTACTGCAGTTAGATATTCTGAATTGTAGATTTTAAACCCATATTGTTTATTATTATTATTATTATTAACCTTTATTTATGAAGTGCTGTAAATTTACACAGCGCTGTACATGCAATCTTTTTGGTTAGACGGTTCCCTGCCCTTGGGCTTACAGTCTAAAAAGGCATGACACAGAAGGAGAAGGGAGTGGTGGAGGGAAAGGGTAAGAGGTCCAGCAGTTCCTCTCTACCTCCGAGGCCTGGACCAAGGCAGATGGACTGGAGGGAGGGCTTGGCTTCATAATGGAAGGTTAATCTTCATCCAGGGAAAATACATACTCTCAAGTAGGATAATGCATATACAGTACATAGCAATACAGGAAATGGTTTGATAAACAGGCACCAAAAGAATATCAAGTAGTAAGCGACAATTACGCAATGCCTGGGAAGGCTTCTCTGAACAGGATGGTTTTCAACTCCGTTTTGAAGCTGGTTAAAGAAGTGATGGCTCTTGCTTGTGGGGGAAGAAGGTTCCAGGAGTGAGGGGCAGCAAGTGAAAAGGGGCGAATCCGGGATGGGACAGAGGAAATCCTGGGCTGAAACAGTAGACCTTGACTACCAGAACGGAGGGCCCTAGTGGGAAGGTGAGAAGAAAGAAGGTCTGATAAGTAACGAGGGGCCAGTCCATGGAGGGCTTTAAATGTCGACAGCAGGAGCTTATACTGAATGCGGAAAGGGAGGGGGAGCCAGTGAAGGGATGCCAACAAAGGAGAGATGTGGTCAGAGCGGTGGGTGGAAGTGATAATGTGTGCAGCTGAATGCTGGACAGAGATTAAAGGACGGAGGTGAGAAAGAGGAAGCCCAGCCAGGAGTAATCTCTGAATACTTCTGGACTTTTCAACCTAAATCTAATTTTTCATTCAAACAAGAACAAACCCATTGAATCAGTGGGGTTTACACAAGTGTTATTTTATCTATGGTAGTTCCCATTTATTTAATGGATCAAGTCCGATTTGAACTAACAATAACATGCAAGCCTTCCATTCATCCAGAGAGAGAGAGAGCTTTTAATGAAGAATATTGCAAACTTGGGCATAAATAAGATTGAAGTGGTTTAGATAAGAATCAGGGTAGAGGGAATTGTAGTCAACATGACAGCAGGCCATGGGCTTCTCTTCTTGAAATTGTCATCTAAGCAGTTTTGGATTCCTACCTATGTTATGGCACAGAAAAGTAAATGCACACTGATCCTTTTGCATTATAGCTCAAGAGCTATCGAACATTTCAATGAATAACAGGCAGAACCACAGCACTTTAAAATAGTTCCTTGCACTCACATACACCCCATGAGCTATTGGAGCATTGGTGATACTGCTGGGGCTCTGTGATTGGAACTGCAGGTGATGCCAACAAGAATGAGCTGTCTGCCTTTTCTTCTCTAGGGCATACAAGGTGGCTTGGAATGTATTTTGTTTCCCATCACCATCTAAAAGATGCATTTCCTGTGCTAATACATTGTTGGTGCCATATAAATTATTCATAGTTATAAACAGTTGGCTCAGATCTTTTTTTTCTTTTTTCTTTTGCAACCAACTGTGCTCTTTGTTGGTTTGTGGCTGGCTGAGTTTCTGATAGAAATAATCAAATATAGCTTCTTGATAACTCTTTACATGAAGCCTATGTTGATATTCTCATGATGAAATAAAACAATATACATTGGTGATTACTGGATGGTAGTAGATATAATAGTGGTATTTTGGTGTCATGCAACATTTTTTGGTCTTCTCCACCCAAAGAAGGCTATAATACAGTGGTTCCAATTTGCCAGAACATTCAGTCTAGACCAGCATTTACCTCTTTTTAAGTCTGAAACTAATGCAGCCTTTGTGGGAGATTTAACCTTCTCTGTCAGAGAGCTCTGATGCCACAACAAACTACAACTCCCAAGATTCCATAGAATGGAGCCATGGCAGTTAAAGCAGTATTCAGCTGCATTGTATCTCCAGTACAGATGCAGCTGTAGTCATAATCTTCCCTCTATCAGGAGTACTGTATTTTTATTCAAAATATAGCAATATTTCTAAATCTCTACGTAGACAGGTCTCTCAGCAGACTGTCTCCAGAATCTGGCCTTCAGAGGTATATCACCTCTAAACATGAAAATGCCTTGAGCAATCATAATGACTTATTTACACTAATTGGTTTTTAATACGTTCTTTAAAATGTTCAAATGTAATGTCCATTTTCTGGCAGTGATATCAGGAATGGAAAGCCATTACCTTCAAGGTGTTTTTAATCTACATGAATGAACGTCCATGTACCAATAGATGAATGCAAGAATACATATGTGATTGTTGTCTTGGGTACTTTTGTTTGCCTTTCTGCTGTAACACACAGCAAGCTCAAAATCTAAATTCCCAATATCTGCCATTTTAAACATGTTTCAGAATCTGCTTCAGCTTTGTGATTTGATGTGTGTTTTCCATCCATTCGACAACATACTAAAATGTTTTTACGCTCATTGATACACAGTTACAGAGAGATTTATCTTTCTTCTTGCAATACAAATATCTATTTAATGATTAGTATTCAAGATGGCTTATAACAGAAGTATAAAAACCATATGAAAAATAAACTGAATAAAATTAAAGCAATAATTTTAAAATCACCAAAAAAAGTACGGTAACAATTTTATTTTTTCTCCTTCGTCCGCTAATTTCTTGAATTCCTTAAAGGCCCATTTTCCATTATAATCTCTTAATAAAAACTTTATATTTTAACCAATTCTATAAGCTCTCCATTACTCTTCTGTAAAAGGACTCTTGTGGAGATATTCATCCAGCTAATTTTGGTCCTAATCGTCTTTTATATCTTTCCTCAGATTCTTAGCACTGCTTTTCTATTCATGTGATTTTTAATATCCATATTCATCTTTATTTTTACATAACACAAGTATGCATGCCAGCCCTGTCTCAGTGCCCTTCTAATTCTAATATCCTTGAATTTACTAGGATGATTTTTCAATCAAGATGACATGACATGTGTCTTCAGAATATATTTTCATAGCAGAAAGCACATTCCACCTCCTCCTTGGCCTCTATTAATACGTTCCATCCAATTGTCATCTTCTTACTTATCCATACAATTTTTGTTAAATCCTTTGC
The DNA here is from genome assembly GCA_023333645.1 of Sceloporus occidentalis. Taxonomy (NCBI): domain Eukaryota; kingdom Metazoa; phylum Chordata; class Lepidosauria; order Squamata; family Phrynosomatidae; genus Sceloporus; species Sceloporus occidentalis. The sequence goes on from JALMGF010000007.1 coordinate 24,335,885, forward strand.
CAATTTTAAATGGTGCATTGGATAAAGTTGGGGCTGTCTGAAATAGGTACATTAATTTTGGGAACACATTCATTTTAATTACAGATTTTCTACCTAAAGTTCATAACTTCATATTTTGCTACTTTATATTTTTCTAAATAGTTTCCCAAACACTTTTTTACAAAATTTCAAATCCAGTTTTATAAATTAAGGCCTGAAGTAGATGGGTCAAAGGCGTCAGGCCATGTTGAGGGCATGGTGTTTTGATGACACCCCCCGCCCCCCATAGCCGGAGGCCACGCAGAAAGCAGCAAAGAACACTCTGCCAGGAAAAGATTGCTGCAAAAGGAGCAGAAAAAGTCCACTCTTTGCCAGTGTCCTGTTTGGGACCGAGGCGGTGGCCCAGATTGGGACCAGACCTATGCAGTCACTATGGTCCTGCATCGATCAGGATGAGAGAATCCTCTAGCCACTCCTTTTGCACCATGGGCATGGCCCCTAAGTCATTCTTAAGCCTCTGAGGGAGAGAGAAGGCTGGCCCAGTACCATCAGGGGCTAGCCTGAAGAAGAAGAGCCCTCCCTCCGGTCCATCTGCCTTGGTCCAGGCCTCAGAGGGAGAGAAGAATGCTGGACCTGATTCCCTCCCCCCTCACCATTCCCTTCTCCTTTTGTGTCGTGTCTTTTAGATTGTAAGCCTGTGGGCAGGGAACTGTCTGTTATCCCCTCTATTGTAAACCGCTCGGATTCCCAGTGATTGGGCGGTATATAAATAATAATAATAATAATAATAATAATAATAATAATTTTTATTTATATCCCGCCTTTCCAATTGCATGATCAAGGCGGCTTACAAGACAAAAAACGATAAACGATAAATACAAGTAAAACATCACAATATAAAAAGTTTAAAAACATCATTACTAGGGGTAGGAATGGGAATCTATACAAATCACAATTCACTAGGGGCAAGAAAAAGACAATATATTGCACTAATCCGGGGTCGAAAAACAGAGGGCAAGGAGCAGAGAAAAAACACTATTACCTAAAGTGAAAAAGCCAACTGGAATAGATGCGTTTTTAATTGTTTCTTAAAAGAAACTAAAGATGCAGAGGAACGGAGCTCTACAGGGAGCTTATTCCACAATGAGGGGGCGGCGATAGTGAAAGCCCTCTGTGAGGTCCTCACCAAATGGGATTTAGGGACCTCTAACAAATTGGTCCCAGATGTTCTGAGTGTGCGGGGCGGATTGTATGGGGAGAGGCGGTCCTCCAAGTACCCTGGGCCCAATTATTATTATTATTATTATTATTATTATTATTATTATTATTCTCCTCTTGGACACACATATTTTTGGCCAAAACTTTGTTTTATCAATATTTACCTTGAAACCTGCAAATTTCCCATATTCTCTAACTTTTTGTAGCAGGTTTAGTGATCATCATGGAGTCCATTTAAAGGATTATCCATGATTATCATTATACTGTCTGCAAATGCTTTGAATTTAATTTCATAGAATAGAATAGAATCATAGAGTTGGAAGAGACAGCAGGGGCCATCCAGTCCAACCCCTTGCCATGCAGGAAATACAAATCAAAGCATCCCCGACAGATGGCCATCTAGCCTCTGCTTAAAGACCTCCAAGGAAGGAGATTCCACTACACTCCGAGGGAGTTTGTTCCACTGTCAAACAGCCCTGACTGTCAGGAAGTTCCTCCTAATGTTGAGGTGGAATCTCTTCTCCTGTAGCTTGCATCCATTGTTCTGGGTCTTGTTCTCTGGAGCAGCAGAAAACAAGCTTGCTCCCTCTTCAATATGACATTCTTTCAAATATTTAAACAGGGCTATCATATCACCTCTTAACCTTCTCTTCTCTTTTTTTCTTGTCTTAACACCTTTTATCTTTTTTTCCCTTTCTTATGTCTCTGTTCAGAATGGTTAGGCAGAAGATTATGAAGGTATGTGCTTCATATGACTCTTCAGATTTTTGGGAACTGGAACCAAACAAAGAAAAAGAAAAGATAAAGTCTTTTTGTATGGTCTAAGAGGCTCTACAGACGGCTTGTAATGGGCAGCAAGAGGCTGCCCCTTTCCTGGCTGGATTGGGGCCATGGCAGCCTCACATTGCAGCCCCGATCTGACCTCTGGAGAGCGCAAAAAGGAGCCATAAAAAGCAGCTCCTTTTTGCGCCCTCCAAAGGGTGCCATATCTGCAGCAGCACAGCTGTATGGTGCCCCTTTGGCACTGCATCATGTGGATGCAGCACTGGAGGCATGCCATGATGCCGTGCACCATCTGGAAAGGCACACAATGTCATGACACCCTGGGGGCAGAGTCAGGGCATCCAGCGTCAAGATGCTGTGCCCTGACTCAACCCACAGGCTGGCAAAAAGTGCCGGTCTGCATTTGTATTGGAATTACAATATGTGCATTTGAACTGTTTACTCACATATGATATGTCCTACTAAGTTAAATTACATGAGAAAAAATTACCATTACATCTCTACAATGTACGCCTTTTTAAATATGGGGACTGTTAATAAGGAACGGTGAGACTATCAGGTCTTGCCCCAAGAAAAGCCCACCATAAGAGAAATTCTGCTAAATGGATGCTGCACGTCAGGAAGAGTTCCAGGTTCTCGTGACATCTCTGGAATAAAACCATTTTAATTCTTTTAGTGAAAATGAGTAATACACTGAGTACTTCTAATGTTTCCATTGCAAAGAACCTTTATAGGTGCTAGATTTACAGCATCTCTCTCATAAGTACAGGGGGAAGGTAGTATGGCTGCAGATGGGCTGGTGACTTCCAAAATTTTTTACTCCCACTGTGAGGAAGTAGGACACACAGACAGATTTCTCTGAGCAGTTGCTCTCCTCCTATGCCACTAGCTAGCTTCATAGTAGAAATATAGAAAGAAACTTGAAAAACAAGAACATTTTTTTAAAATGAAGGAGGTTCATTTCTCCAAATGTTGGCTAGACAGATGTCTTGGTAAATGCCACTTTTTCAAGCAGAAAGGAGAAAAAAGGGAGCATGGCAGAAAATGCTTTATGGCTGTGTGTGAGCATGGAACACACCATCATCATGAACTTATAAAACCAAGCCAAACTCTCCTGAGCACTTGATGCAGTCCATCAGATTGACTGTATCTTGATCCCCTTTGACATCCCTGGTGGGTAGCATAGGCACTTCAGAGGAAGCTTGTTAGTGGCAGAAACAGGGGACTCTGTTGCCACCCATACTGTCACCCATGGCCTCCATCAGCATAGCAGGAGAGGCAACACCCTGGCTGTACAATCGTCCTCCATAGCCACAGATTCTTTATCCGGGGATTCAACCATCCATGGCTTGAAAATACTTTGGAAAGATATAAATTCCCAAAAGCAAACCTTTATTTTGCTATTTTGTATAAGAGATACCATTTCACTACACTATTGTATTTAATGGGACTTGAGCATCCATGGATTTTGGTATCCGCTGAGGGTCTTGGAACCAAACCCAAGCTGTCAGAAGTGGCAGCAGCTTGGTTAAAGAGGAGCCATGCCCACTCATATCCCACATGGTAGCAATGGTGCACCACAACCTATGCCTCCTTTTGGGGTACTCATTCTACTTGGGGCTGGGAGTCTATGAATAACTCAGCCAATTCTGCCATGTTCTCCACCATCCTCTTACATATAACATCCGCTACAATTGCTCTGGCTCTTTTGCTCTGGGCCCCTAGCTATCCATTAGCAGATTTTATGACTACAGTGGACCCTTCTTATACACTGGGATTTGGTTCCAAGATCCCTTGTGTATAACAAAATCCATGTATGCTGAAGTCCCATTAAATATAATGACATAGCAAAATGGTGTGCCTTATAAAAAATGGAAAATCAAGGTTTGATATTTGAAATTTATCCTTTTTTTTTTGAACATTTTCAAACCATGTATGCTTGAATCCATGTATAAGAAGGGCCGGCTGTATATTCAGAACATAGCGGAGTTGTTTCTTCTTGCATGATGGAGACACTTTTTCAGAACAGCACCTTCTGATGAGTTCTTTCTGATGACTTTGGCCTTCAGGACCCCATTTCTGAAATTCAGCTCCTCCCACACTGTTTGTTATGCTTTGTTCAATGACTGAATAGGGAGATAGGACATCAAAGCCAGTATGCTAAGGATCTCAGACTTCTCCATACTACTACTACTACTACTAATAATAATAATAATAGGATTTATTTATATACCGCCCAATCACTGGGAATCCGAGCGGTTTACAACAGAGGAGATAATAGATAACAGCCCAAAGGTGCACCAAAGTTGCCACTAGATGGCACAACAAGAAGGTGCCCTTGTTTTAAGCACCAGAGAGGACCAAGGATTATCCACTGTTCAGTAATATTCAAAATTTGCTGGGGTCCTAGACATGCAAGGTGTCTATTCACTCTCCTTCTTACTTAGCACTGCTGTTCCCATTCTTTACAAAGCACCCAGAAAGGTATGGTGAGATGATTCTAAATTAGCAGTCAATGTCACTCCTCTTTCATATCAAGGGGGCATATTGGAGGTTTTTAGTTCAGCAGCTAAAAGGGACCAGTCCTAGGAAAGGCATCCGATCTAGTTTATAAGTGTCAGTTAATGAAAACGTGTCTCAGGACCAAAATACACAACTCCATAGCATGTTACATTACTATGCAGCTCCTTCCTGCTTTGGTAAGGATTTGTTGAGCTGCCTGGCAATCACGCAGCAGTCCCCCACTGAAGGGACAGAACAGGTTTTCATTTTATTTTTATTTCATGGAGTAGCAATTTCTATGTCCCCATTTGCAATGCCGGTTTTGGCATTTAATAAATTATTGTTATTACTAGACTGCAAGACTTCTATTTGCGAGCTGGTTTAAAAAGCCATCCCTCTTTACACAGATGTTTAACTGCCTGTTGTGTCATGGCTTCTGTTAGAGGAAAATTATGTCTTTGTGTTGAAAGGGGTGCAGAAATAGTCAATGATTAAATGCATAATTAGAGGTTTCATATTTAATCCTGTCACTTCAGTGACTCACAATCTCTTTTATTATGTGTAAGTGGTATATATTAGGGTTGAACTGCTAAAGCCTATAATCTTGGACTTCAAACACAGCTTGTAGGTATATTGTATCAAAACCAGTAGGTAGGCTGCAAGGGTGTTAAAGCCTATAATCTTTGCCTTCAATCACAGCACATAGGTATGCTGTGGCATAATCCAGTACGTAGACGAGGAGGGCGGCCCTCTGTAGCAGGGGACATTCTCTTTGTATCAGGCCCTCTGGTTTGAACTTTAAATTTCCTCCAAACTGGAGATAATGCAAAGCTCTTTCTATCATATTGTGGCCGAATGAAACAACTTTTTTGTTCCTGACACAAAAATGCCCCAAAGAAGGTGACATGAAATATATAACAATAGTTTTCATATAAAAACAATACAGTACAAACAACACAATATATCTAACAAAATTTGTGATGAATCAAGCAGGATGCCGGCCTCTCTCATTCTCATTCTCACTTTCACCACAACACTTACTTCCTCTCATTCTCTTAACCAAGCAAATCAGTTTTCCAGAACACAATCCACACTTGTCACTCAGTCTTCATATACACCTCTAGCCTTACCACTGGGGCATCATGCCCCAAAGAGGAGGGGGGGCACACAAGAAAACAGGAGATCCCATGCACTCCTTTGGGATATTAGTTACAAGAGCAATGGTAAGAGCTCTTAAGGTAGTAACAACTTTGATATTCTATGCAATGCAATACAGTCACCTCTCCTAACTTGCAGATCTGAGATCCACGACCTTGAATATCTATGGAGGAGTGACCGCCACTATTTTCAGTGGTGCGCGCGCCCGGGCTACACACATGGGGGCATGCCTCATTCAAGCCTATGGGGCTTGACTATGCACCTCCATTTTTGCAAGGGGGGGGGAGTCCGGAACAGATCCGCCACCAAAACAGAGGGCCAACTGTAGTTTGTTTCTCTTGACATGGTGTATCTCTGCTGTTGCTTATGGAATAAATGCACAGAGAATGAACGTGAACACAAATGAACAGAAAGACAGAAATATATCTTCCCTAGTAATCCTCTTTCTTTGTCAGTGATCTGATATCAGAACCATTCTCCTCATCCACCCCTAGAAGTGGATTAGACTTCATAAAAATAATACTCGAGGCATATTCATTGTGAAATGTGCTCATTTCGTTTTTCTTTAAAAAGAGTTAAACACTGAATCAAATTGTGTGGTGATTTCACATTAATTATCATGGTCGGCAACTGTGTAATACTGGGATTTGCAGTTTGGGGAGGGCATTTAGAATTCTCAGTCACCGTGCTTTAGTGTCTCACCAAACTATAAATCCTAGGATCCATAGGATGCAACTATGGCAGTTGAAGTGGAATCATTGCACTATAATTGTGTAGCATGAATGCAACCTCTACTGAGGGAGATGTAGGCAGTATATAAATCTTACATATCATTACAGGAGCTGAATGTATACAACCAAAGACTATGAATCTGTAATTTGGGAAATGAAGGAAGTGAAGGGTAAAGTGGAATTTTGATCATTGCTGCCTTCTGTGTGCTATGGCACTGCAAAAGAAAAATATATCCTGGAAGTGAACAGCTGACTGTGCAGAGAGTGTCATTGGGAAAGGTTTGGCTCCTTGGATAGTGAATGTCACTACAATATGAAAGATTTGGGAAAGGAATGGGTTCCATTCTGAAAAGTAATTACGTGCATCTTTGGGAAGGTTGGAAAAATGCCAAATCAAAAGGAATATACATTAAGTGATGTGTAAGAAGGAGGTAAAAGACCAGAGCTAAGTACTGAGCTACACATTAGGAGCAGGGAAAATGTGTGAGAAAACACAAAGCAGGACCATGCAGATACAGCTGGGAAATAGGTAAGGTAAAACTCTCATGCCCTCTAGTATGTCTTGTGAAATGCCTGTAACAGGAAGAGAATGGAAGACATAAAAAATACTGAGTATGCCTTTAACAGTAGGGATGGAAAGAGTATTTGTATAATATTCACATGGGGAATGAAAAAGGGTTTTCCACAAGATTTTAAAATAAATACATAGATACAAGAAAATAAGGTTCCATAATTTTCTTCATGATCTACTGTATTAATTTACCCTTTTAAAAATTTTTTTAATATTAATACCTGCCACTGGTTTTCTGTTGCCTACATGGTGTCCTAGGTCCTGTTTGCCTTCAAAGTCATTTCTGACTTATGGTGATCCTAAGCCAAACCTTTCATGGGGTTTTCTCAGCATTTCCCAAGTTTCTTTAACCTTTCGAAGAAAAAAAAATTCTGATGTGTGGTCACTGGAACACTGCTCTGCTATCACTTCTGAATCACTTGGAAATGTTCTTACTTTCAAACCTTTTTAAGGTTTGGAAACTGGAAATAATCAGATGGAGCAAGATCTAGTGAGCAGAGTGGATGGTCTATGCACTCAAACCCAGAGTCTTCAAAACACCCAACATCTTGCCAGCCCTATGAGCAGGTGCATTGTACCGCAAAAACAGGACACTCCCTTCCTTCAGTGCCTCCTGTAATTGACACAGCACATTAGAGTACTAATCTGCATTAACTATTTGGTCCTTCTGAAGATAGGGCCCAAACAGACAAGCCAAAATAAAGCTGCTTCAGGTCACTTTGGAGGTGTGCTGTTTAAATTATGTATGCGTCCTAAGAGGCCGGAAGCCGCGCCAAAGCTAAGGACTGGAGCACAGTTTTGATGCAGCTTCTAGCCTCTTAAGATACTTGTGTCATTTAAACAGCATACCTCCAAAGTGACCAGAAGCAGCTTTATTTTGGCCTGTCTGTTTGGGCCCATAGTCGCCAAAACCTTTCTTATCCCAAAAAACTGTGGCCAAAACAGGACAGATAAATAAGTACTGACAGTGGAAAAAATCAGAAAAATATAAAAGTGAAGGATCTTGAAGCTTGAGACTTCAGTACGGTGAGCTGATGCTAGCCAGAAACATCAGGAATTTGGGATGCATAGAGACAGTCAGTCATCTGACTCAGCTCAATAGTCTCCTAGGCTGCTTGAAAGAGCATTTACCCAGAAAAGGAGAATTCAATTTATAATGCAAACGGAGGAAGGATTCTCCATTGGAAAAGGAGTTTAAGTCAGTTCATAAGGCAAGCAGTTTGGGAAAGTCTGGCTAGAAAGGGGGAAAAAAGCATTGATTGGTGGGATTTTTTATATAGTAATAGTTGACCAGTATAAAAAATAATTTGATAAAATAATAACTGCAAAATACAATTATTAATAATTGTTAAAAAAAATCAGATACAGATTCAAGGTCATGCATTTTTGATATATTAAACCCACATGCCAACTTCCCTCTCATTTTGTGGTAAAGTGACTGATTTGCTACAGGTATAATAAATGTATTTTGGATTTCATTTTGTCTTATGGATCAACATGGTTTATTTTGCTTTTGGGTTTACTGAGTTGTATTATCTTTTATTTATATCACCTGAAACTAACAATGCAATCATAGAAAAGTATTTTGTCGATGAAGCAATATAACAGAGGTTTAATTAATGCAGTGCTTTTTGATCTTCAGTCTCCAGACCAATTTTCAACTTCTGAAATTAAATGAGAAACAGAGTTCTATATCAGATATGACAATAGTACCTTGTTAAAAGGATAATTGCATAATCAACAGAAAGAAAGAAATTTATGCACTGCTGTGGTTGTAATCTTTAGATAAATTATACCTTCTTGTTATATAGCAGTTCCCTATTTTATGGCATAGTGGTAGAGTGGCATCATATTTTAACACATAAGATTTATGATGGATGAAAGTTGTCAAAGAATATTTGTATTTAGATGACGGAGTGGAGGGAATCCTTAATTCTGGATAATACAAAACTAAGAGGGAAAGCTAAAACATTAAAACACATGAACAGAATTCAGAAGGACCTTGATAAAACACAAAAGTGGTCAGAAATTAATAAAATGAAATTCAACAAAGGCAAATGCAAAATTCTGTATTTAGGCAACAAAAACTAAATGCACAGGTATAGGATAGGAGATACTGTGCTCAGAAGCACATGTGAAAGGGACCTTGGGATTATTGTTGATTGTAAATTGAACATGGCACAGCAGTATGATGCTGCAGCAAAGAAAGCAAATACTATTTTAGGCAGTATTAGTAAAACCATAATTTCCAAGTCAAGGGAAGTTCTAATCCCACTTTATTCTACTCTGATCTCAGCTCATCTGGAATACTGCATTCAGTTCTGGGAGCCTCGTTTTAAGAATATAGACAAGTTGAGTGGGACGTTTCAGAGAAGGGCAACAGGGATGAGACAAAAAAACTTTGTGTTGCATCCAGGCATTTTTAAAACCTCTCCCCCGAACCATCTCAAAGGTTTATGTTTCTCCTGCAACTGCCCATCTCATTGGACAGTTGCCATCTCATCACCTGTGATGTAGACTTTTATTTCTTGACAGTAAGAGCAGTTTATCAAGGGAACCAATTACCTAGAGGTCTTCTCTGAACATCTTCAAAAAGAGGTTGGACAGCTACCTTCTTGGGATGCTCTAGCTGAAGATCCTGCAGTGAACAAGGGGATGAACTCACTGGCCCGTGAGACATGAGACACGTTTGTAACTCTGTATAAAAGGGTATGATGACTGCTGGTGAGGAACCTCACCATAAAAAGATCTCATAGAATCATTGAGTTGGAAGAGACCACAAGGGTCATCCACTCCAACCTCCTGCCATGCAGGAACTCTCAATCAAAGCACACTCAACAGATGGCCATCCAGCCTCTGTTTAAAGACCTCCAAGGAAGGAGACTCCACTACACTCCGAGGGAGTGTGTTCCACTGTTGAACAGCCCTTACTGTCAGGAAGTTCCTCCTAATGAATTTTATTGTAATTGTAAGCTGCCTCGATCCTACAGGAGAAGCTGGATAGAAATAAAATTTGATTATGATTATGTTGAGGTGGAATCTCTTTTCCTGTAGCTTGCATCCATTGCTCCAGGTCCTGTTCTCTGGAGCAGCAGAAAACAAGCGTGTTGCCTCCTCAATATGACATCCCTTCAAATATTTAAACAGGACTATCATATCACTCCTTAACCTTCTTTTTTCCAGGCTAAACAATCCCAGCTCCCTAAGTCTTTCCTCATAAGGCATGGTTTCCAGACCCTTCACCATTATAGTCGCCCTCCTTTGCACATGCTCCAGTTTCTCAACATCCTTTTTAAATTGTGGTGCCCAGAACTGGACACAGTATTCCAGGTGGGCACTGACCAGAGCAGAATAGAGTGGCACTATTACTTTCCTTGATCTAGACACTATCCTTCCACTGATGCAGCCTAAAATCGCATTGGCCTTTTTAGCTGCTGCATCACACTGTTGACTCATGTTCAACTTGTGGTCTACTTGGACTCCTAGATCCCTTTCACACGTAGTCTTGTTACACCAGGTCTCCCCCATCCTATATCCTATATCTGTGCATTTTATTTTTCTGCCCTAAGTACCTTACATTTCTCCATGTTGAATTTCATTTCTTTTAGCTTTGGCCTAGCTTTCTAGTCTATTCGTGTCATTTTGAATTCTGATCCTCTCCTCTGGGATATTAGCTACTCCTCCCAATTTGGTGACATCTGTTAATTTGTAAAGTATTCCCCTCAATTCTTTCATCCAAGTCATTGACAAAGTTGTTGAATAGTAATGAGCCCAGTAAAGAACCCTGTCGCACCCCACTAGTCACTTCTCTCCAGGATGAAAAAGAGCCATTGTTGTGCAGCCTTTGGGTTTGGCTGGTCAACAAATCCATGTAACAGTTATCTTGTCTAGTCCACATTTTACAAGGTTGTTTGCAGGAATGTCATAGGTCTTAGTGAAATCAAGATATGCAATATCCACAGCATCCCCTTCATCTATCAAGCTGGTAATTTTATCAGAAAAAGAGATCAGATTTATCTGGCATGACTTATTCCTCTGAAACCCATGTTAACTAGTTTGTACAGTGCTTTCTAAAATCCAAACTAAGGACCAATTTACACCACACAAATATAGTGCTATTTTCTGATTTAATTGCTCTGGCAACATCCTAGTTAATCCTGGGACTTGTAGTCTGTTGGGCACTAGAGTTTATGGCTGAGAATTCTGAAAGCCCTTCCCTAAAGTGCTTGTCCTAGGACTCCATGGGATGTTGCTGTGGCAGTTAAAGTGGAATATAGCACTATAATTGTGTAGTATGAATGGACCTTAATGTTTTTTGGTCATTTTGAATAGCAGTTTCCTTTTTCTTCTTTCAGCTAAATCCTCTACCTTTTCTACAAGGAACACTGCAGTAGCATTCAGCACAATGCTGATCGCTGAAGAATGATCTGAAGAAGTGGAGGTGTGGGCCGGTAAGTTATAGGTTTAAGTTGTATTATTATTATTATTATTATTATTATTACTATCCATCACAACATTGAAACCTGAGGCGGGAATACCTAGTTCAAATGCATGTGCTTTACCAGAAATCAAAAGGCAGAATGGCCTGTTACAGACTGCCAAAATAAAGCTGCTTCGGGTCTCTTTGGAGGTATGCTGTTTAAATGCTGCATACATCCTAAGAATCCAGAAGCTGCACCAAAGCTGCACTCCAGTGCTTAGGAATGGAGTGTGGCTTTGGCGCGACCTCCGGACTCTTAGGACCCATGCATCATTTAAACAGCACACCTCCAAAGACACCCGAAGCAGCATTATTTTGGCAGTCTGTAACAGGCCAATGAGAGCTTGCTTTTATTAATAGATATGCTTTAACAGTTATGAATGTGAGGATGTTAATCTTTTTTTAAAAAAAATAGGAAGCTACCTTTTTTTTGGTATGAGTTTGTAATTTTTTTCAGATATGTTAATATACAAGGGATCTGTAGACATTATTTGCTCACAGGGGATTGTATACAATGTTTTATGGTACTTCTTGTAAAGTACTTCAGCTGACTATTGCTAGCTGCCAGAAAGAGACAATTATACTTGGTCTTCCCAAAATGGAAATGATAAGAAAAGTGGAGAATGATGAAAATAAAAGTAATCTTTGGATGCATTGAGATAGCCTCTAGAAAATGGTCAAAAATTTTTTGTTATCTATGCAAGGTTTACCTGACCTGGTGTTTCATTTCACATGTGCATATTATTACTCCTCTTTTTTTGTGGTGTAGAAATGCATCCCTATTAATTCCATGTTATTTTCTGACCAAATTTTCTGTTATAGAAATAATACCCAGGAACAGATTTGCTTTATTAACTGAAGTATACTTGCAGTCTATTTTTTAAATTAGTCCATAATAGGGTGCATTTTGCAGAGAGGCGGGATATAAATAAATAAATAAATAAATAAATAATATTATTATTATTAGGGTGGACTCAATAAATCAGTGGGAACTTGAAAGATCAACATGTACTGAAATTCTTTTAATACAGTGGCTATACTATATATACTCAACAATAAATCGATCTCGTGTATAAATTGAGGTCAGGTTTGGGGGCCAAAATTATCTTGAGCCATAGATAGGTTGAGGGTAAAACTTGGAGGCTCCTTCTGTGTGTGCATATGGCAAGAGAGACTCTCACTGAGCCTTTTCTTCATCATTTCAGCTTTCGTTTCAGCCAGACGTGGGGGCAGGAGGGGGACACTTAAACAAATAGCAATATCAGTCAATCACCCAGGACTCTTTCTGCTTGGCTTTTTCTTGCTAAACTCTTCTCTGCACGGTATGGGGAAATCTGAAAGAGCTGCTATCATGTTTTCATAGTGATCCGTAAATAAGTCGACCTGGGATTTAGAGTCGATTTGGGGGCATAAATGTTTAGACTTATGGACAAGTATATACGGTACTCTGTTTGAGACTAACAATAGGCTTTAGATTTATACTGTATTTAGTTTTATAGGCAAGTGCTTAGGAATGACAAAGTCATGGGAAAGTGATGAATGGTTGAGCAAGGAAGTGGGAAATAATGCCTGTTGCACCATCCATGTAGTGAGCAACAGCAGTATAAATTTTAAAGTTGCAGCTTAGAGAAAGCTTCTAAGGAGGCAATAATTTTATTTACCTAAACTGGATTTTATTGTTCATCTATAAAGAGAAAATTATGTTAATATTTGAAAAATTCTATGATGTTGAATATTTTTGAAGGATGAAGTTCTATATATAGCTCTGCCATCAGTGCATCTTTATGATTATTCTTTCCTATTCTGGTGTATGAATTGGTCTTTTCTATAGGTCTGTAATGAGCATTGCAGAATGCTAAGTGTAATTTTGAACTAAAATTGGTTTATATGTTGTTCTGTCCTCTTGGGAACTGGACAAGAATTTTCCAAAGTATGAGTCAGGAGGGGCTAGAGATCTCTAGCAAATGTAACCATTTCCTTACCAAATTTAAGTTTCTAGTATTCTTTGATGGAATGTGTAAATGGTTATACAGTCAGCCCTCCTTATCCATGGGTGTTTTTTAAGCATCCACAGCTTGAAAATATTCCAAAAAAAAGTATAAATTCCAAATAACAAACCTTGATTTTCCATTTTATATAAGGGACATCATTTTACTATGCCATTGTATTTAATTGGACTTGAGCATCCACCGATTTTGTTATCCATAGAGTATTCCTAGAAGCAAACCCCAGTGGATAACAAGGACCCACTGTACTAGTATAAGATCAGTAAAGATGGGTAATGGAAAGCTATGGTTACTGTGCTGGAAATGTTACGGTTATTTCAGGTTATATTGCAGCCAGTATATTTCCATACTTCCACAGATGCTGATCCTTTGAAAATTTAGGCCCTTGTCTTATGCAAAGAAAAGTCTACCATTCCCTCACATTTCATTAAATGAAAGAAAGGAGTAGGACTGCATAAAGTCTGAGGCCAACAAGGCCCATCTCCAGGAAATAAGTCTAAGAATCCATGTTGGCTTCTATGGCTCCACCTCTCTCCACATGAACCTTCTGTTATAGTATCCCCAAATCAGCTACATTTGCAGGAGGCAAGACCCTGTGCTGGGATTCTGTAGTTCACCCTTGGCATGTGACTACTGGCATTGTAGCTCTTGGAGGAGAGCAGCAGCACTGAAGAAAAAACCTTGAAGTGGACAATGGCATCACTAGGGTTGGAGTCACCCCAGTGGTAACTCATGTTGTCACTCCCAGGCAGGCAGCCACCCCACAGCTTCAGTGTGTAGGAGCTGCAGGTGAAGGGAGAGATCCAGTCTTAGTTGCCTCCCCCTACCCATGGAGCAAAGACAGGAGTAGAAGGGGGCCAGGACCAGGGACCCCAGGGATCCCCTCCCAGCCCTGCAAAAGGCAGGTGAGAGTGGTACAGAAGAGGAGGAGAGTGCTTCTGCTATTGCAGTAGCTCCATCCAGCCTGATGCCCCAACTGCCCCCTTGGCAGGCAGTGTCACTTGAGGGAGAGAATAGGAGGAAAGGGGGCGACAGATCATCGTCATCTCAATCAGTTTATAGCCCATGCTGTAGTAAGAGTAAGCAGGGAGGGGCACTTGCCATCTGCCATCCTCCTTCTGACTACCTTGCCGCACTCCTCATCTGAGCCAAGTTGCCTGACACACTCCAGTTGCCCCCTTTGCCAGTCAGGATACCTGTGCCATCTGCCCACAGCAGCCACTGATTGGGGTAGGGAGCTGCTGCCACACTTGACAGCCCTTTTCAGATCTGGTAGTGCTGCTGGCCAAGCCATAGAATGAGAGTTGCCAGTGGTGGTGGCCATGGGGGCTGTACCTGCTAGCATCACCTCCCTTTCCTATCCAGGTAGCACCTGGGGAGGGGGTCTTGGACTGGATGATGAGTGACCACCTCACTGGCTGTTCACACACACACCGTTTGCATTCTGAACTCCCTGCACTCTCCTGATGACTTCTCTGCAAGTGGAGTTGCAGTTGGACAGGCAAGACTACTCACAGCAGAGAAAGAGGAGTTGGAACAGAACAAGGCACACTTGTCTTGGTTAGCAAAAGTACATATGATGGGGGTGGGAAGGGAGGTGGGAAGAAAATAGACAATTATTATGTCTACCTGATTCACTTACCTGAATCATTTCTCAGGCTCAGCCAGAAGATGCTCTTGAGGAAATCCCTTCTCTTGCAATGAGGTTTCATAGAGAGGGGAAGGTTGAAAAGTTATGCTCTATCTTTGCTGTTAGTAGAATTCATGGTTTTAGCTCAGCATTACAACGATCAGGCTGGATTCAGAAGGGAAGGAAGCGAACTTACTGTTTTAATTTTCTTCAAGATCATTTGTTCTCGATATTCTGTAGGCTGCTTTGAGTCTCCCACTCATTTAATTTTGGGTCACAGAGACAGCTTTTCTGGAAGCTACTTCAGGATACATTTTTTTTTTCTTTTGTAACTAGAGAGGAATAGAACTTCTTTGTTTTTTGAAGACCACAGTAAGTTATTTGCAAAGTTCAGACTGTATTCCATTATATTCTTGAATTATTTGATTCTCCTATTTCTTTGGGATTTTCCATTAACTGAGAAGCCCTTTACTACACTCTATGTAATTAAGGGGATAGTTTTTAACCATTTTATGTGGGAAAAGATAATGCATTATTTATTTATTTATTTATTTATTTATTTATTTATTTATTTATTTTAATAGGCACAGTACATTCGCTGTGAGAGGCCTTGTGAGCGTTTTCAGACTCAGCAGTTATTCTTTAGACTCCATCTACATAAGATGTTCAGAACTGCATGCACACATGTACATTTTTGGTCTGAAAACAGTCTGCTCCTGGCAAAATGTCTTGCAGTCTCCAAGAGCTTGCTGTACTCAGGGAACAAAGGTTAGTTTTTGGGGAGCAGCTATAATGAGTACAGTAGGCCCTTCTTATACACAGATTTTTTTATACACGGATTCAAGCATACATGGTTTGAAAATGTTCATAAGAATTATAAATATCAAATTTCCCATTTTTTATAAGGGACACCATTTTGCTATGTCATTATATTTAATGGAACTTGAGCATACTCGGATTTTGTTATACACGGGGGATCTTGGAACCAAACCCCAGCGTATAACAAGGGTCCACTGGGAATTCCCCAGTTTCAGTGTAGATATTAAGGAATGCTTGCGCACCTCTTTATCTGAGGGATGAAAGTGCATTTTTGTGCCCTTGTTACCTCCCAAAGTACCACATTCCTGAAACATGGGCCTGTTACAGACTGCCAAAATAAAGCTGCTTCGGGTCTCTTTGGAGGTATGCTGCTTAAATGATGCATGCATCCTAAGAATCCGGAAGCTGCACCAAAGCTGCACTCCAGTGCTTAGGAATGGAGTGTGGCTTTGGTGCGACCTCCGGACTCTTAGGACCAATGCATCATTTAAATAGCATACCTCCAAAGAGACCTGAAGCAGCTTTATCTTGGCAGTCTGTAACAGGCCATGATTACAAGTCACACAATATCTCCAAGCTTTGTTCTCAGGTTACCTGGTGGAGAGAGAGAAGCACTCTCATGTAGGGAGCAGCATGGAGTAGGGGCCATTAGTCTCATCAGGCACCTGAATCTGATGGTCTTGAACAGGGAAACAGCTGTTTATCCAACACTAGGGATTGGTGAGAATTTTGATTCAGTTCATTAATAAATAAGTATATAAGTAATTTAGTAAATTAGCAAATTTAGTAAATAAGCAAATCAGTAAATAAGAATTTACAAGAGCTCACATATTTTCTCATTTGTAGATTGAAAGAGCTTGAGTCTTTTTGAAAAACAAAAGGTTGATGAAACTGAAAATGATATATTCATCCATGCAGACACAGGGCTTTGAACCCCTATTAAAATTAAATCCTTGTGTATTCAGTCATTAGTACTGAACCAGAATTGCTACCTATACATTCAATAATACTAGACAAGATCCTCAAGTGTACAGTCTTGTCAAGTTCCTTCATAGCTCCCCTTCCATGTCCTACTCTTCTGATTTCTTGTCTGCAGTCTCCATTTGAGTAATGGTTTAGGAATTTCCCCCCTATCTGAATGTCTTCATTATTTAATTCAAACTTATGTAAGTCATCTCTTGAGAACCAATGCAGTGTAGTTGTTTGAGCATTGGATTATGACTCTGGAGACCAGGGTTTGAATCCCTGTTTCGCCATGAAAACCTGCTGGGTGGCCTTGGGCAAATCACATTCTCTCCTCTTCAGAGGAACACAAATGCAAAAAACCCTCTGAACAAATCCTACCTGAGAAAACCCCATGATAGATTTGGTTTAGAGTCACCAAGTCAGAGATGACTTGAAGACACACACACACACACAACCAGCAACAACAACAGTCATTATTTTTGTTTTCTTAATGTCCAGTTGTAAACTTGCCTTTGTACTTTCTTTTTTGACTTTCATCAGTAGTAGTTCAAAGTCTTTACTATTTTCTTGTAATAGTATGGTGTCATGTAGATATCTTAAATTGTTGAAGTCCCTTTCTCTACTTTTCATGCCTCCTTCTTCAGAGTCTGATCCAGCTTCGCATATGATACATTCAGCACACAAAATAAACAGATAAGGTGATAAAATGCCCTCTTGCGAATTGGAAACCACACTGTTTCTCTATATTTTGTCTTCCTTAGCCTCTTGTCCTGAAAAGCACACCAAATTCTGTATAATGCATTAGTTTATGTGGATGTTATGTATTATGTACACGTTACATGTTAGGATAATCAAATGTTGTGATACACCAATTTCTTTAAAAGCAATTGATATGATCTACACAATCAAAGGCTTTTTATCCTGGTTAACAAGGAATATGTTAAGCACTTTCATGTCTAATGTTTTATTGCAGAACTGTGTTAGTATTGTTAAGAGGCACCCAGCCACAAACCACTTCAGCACAACAGCCTAAAAAATTTCAATCCATCAAAACCTTTTAGTATTACATAGCAATTTTTTTTAAAAGAGGGAAATGAAGAATGATGTTTGAATAAATCTTCCCTGCAAATTTGATTGGTATTCCAGAGTGAGATTATTGATACTCAGCAAGCAAATTCTAAGACCCACTTAAACTTGCTATATTAAAAAGCTTATTTTTTTTTAATTCCCATGTTGCCGTTAGCAAAATTTATTTAATACCACAGTGTGAGATAATGCACAGGGGGCAACATTTGTCAGGTGAAACCTTACCCGTGGATAATAACTACTTGAATCCTTAATGTTTTATAGATTTTGGCTGACTCTGAAAAGCACACCAAGATCTGTATAACGCATTAGTTTATGTGGATGTAGAATTATTTCAACAGCATCCCAGCATTTTCTAAACTCAGCAACTAGAGATTTAAAATGCTTAATTTTGGCTTCACAATGAAGCTGTTCTGCTTGGGACTGAAAAATACAGGGATAAAAAATCAGGACAGCACAAATGTCACTGTTACTCATCCAGTCCTATCTTTTAAAAGCTGTTCAGGCCATTCCTCTAAAATTATTTTCTTAAGGAATGATATGCTATTCAGGTCAAGCCATACAAGAGATACATCTGCAAACTGGGTGCTACTGCATGTCCTTTTACAGTTGTTTAAACCAAGTAGAGGTTACCTGTGTATCAGTAATGGCCATTTAGAGAAGTATACTTAAGTAAGCAGAAATGTAACAAAAGAGCTGATTCTACAGAAATACCCATGTGAAATTGGGTGAGATTTGTCTTTCCAAAAAAGCTTTCTAGAAAGGAAAGGGGAAGAGGGCGAAGGGCAAATGAAAAGAAACTTAAATCAACTTTACAACAGTTTCACCAGAAGTTGGGCCTTTTTAATTTTGTTTTTTTTTTTCTGCAGGATTTCCATCAACCTATGTTATTATAAAACCTTGCATAACTGTAGGATAGGGCAAGATCAAGGCTCTTCTGTGAAAGGAGATAACTGCAGTGGAATAACTGCTTTTTGTGTGTTAGAAAAGCAGGATTTAAGAGACAATGGACAAGAGTACTTCTAATGATGAGACATTTATGTGTTTGTTTCCTGAGCAAATTAATCTTATATGTACTAGAAAGGTCACTGTGAAGGGGGAGGGTGCAAGCCCTCCCAACCTATGCCGGAAGGGTCCTTGGAGCACCCAGCAACAAAGAGAGTCAAGAGTCCGAACTGTGGTTCAAAATAAGCACACCTTTATTTTCCATACGGGGTGACAGCTGCCTAGATGGCAATTCCAAGACTGTCACACCCAATTGTCTTTCTTCAAACCTTTTATACATTCTAAAAATGCAAGCATAACTTTAAGCAACATCTTCTCCAAGTTACCTTTTAACATTTCTTAATAATTTCCCAGAACCAGTTTATTGGCTCATTCCTGCCTTCCTGGCAAGTTTCCACAGTTCTGGTTAATCTTTCACAATCCCCATTGTTCCTCCTATCTCTAGTTTGGATTGCATGGCCAAGCTATGCTCTAATCATTAAACTGCCCAACTGTCCTTTAGCCTTTCTAGGTGACTGTCCTTCTCAACTGAATGGCCATTGGAAGACATTAGATCCATCTAATGCCCATAGGAATTTACTGGAAAATTTTTAGGAACTATTTCCAGATCAAATAGTTGCTTCCACACTGGTCTTTAGGGACAAGCTCCAGCACAGCATGCAAAGGGGTATTGTAACACCTTTGTGACTAACTGTGGAACAACAGTTTTTTGGATGTTCTTCAATTAGTTAAAAACAATTGGGATGCAGTCAACCAAAAGAGACTAGAAGTCTACATGCTTCCCTTTCTCACCTTCTCCAAATGTACATGACTTATTCAGGCTTCCCAGATTTTCTGTGATCAGTTACATACATAAGAACATCCCTCAAACTCTCCACTCAGATGGCTTATCCTTCCAAATGCCCATAGGCAGATTGGAAGAGTAACCAGTAAACCATAACTGAGTATCTGCAATTAGTTTTTCCCCCCACCAATAACAAAATTACTTTCTAATGGTTAGCAGCAGTTTTCCAACAAGTGTATATTAACCTTGAAATTTGGTCATTTTCTCTTGCTACTGTTCACCTTCCGGGATCCATTCACAAGATGTTGACAGAACAAACTTAATCCTATAACCAAAATTGATTCTTTTACTCAGTTTTGAAGGCGTATTATTGGGACGCTCTACTTATCTCTCCCCTCCAGATGCCACTATTCTGCTGACACATGAACAAGCTGTTTCCAGAATGTTCCTTAACATGAACTACCAAAAGATAATGGAGAGTTCCTCTCCACTCCTCAGCATATTTCATCTTGGCCCAGCTTAGCTCTCTTTGAGATACCTCTCTTAATTTTACTGCCAATAAATTCTGGTTAAATCTTAAGCCAAAGGTGAACTGACACATGGTCCACAGGTTTTTCTCAACCCTCAGGCCATCACCGCAGCCTGAAAATGCATTTTTGCATGTGCATGTTTAAAACTGGAATCAAAATCTGGCTTTCTGTTCACTTGAAGACTGCAGGTCTCCTTTCCCTATATATCTGTGAAGAGCTTAGTGACTACACTATGTTTATTGAATGGTTTTAAAATTGTGCTTCAGTATAGTAAACCCAGCAATACCTCAACATTGTGCCCTAATTAATTTAGAGCTGTTGCGGGGTGTGTGTGTTGGTTTTTGTTTGTTGTGGGTTGATTTTTGCACACAAACATTGGAATATGTTGCATGGAAGTAGCTGTCATTAATTTTCTTATATATCACAACCACTTTGAAAGATTCTTCACTCAGCACACAGCTCCTGTTCAACAAACTCTCAAAGGAGCAAATCCAATGGTGTCACAAAGAGTAGTCTATTTTTAACAAACCATTGAATGTGCATGAATTATTTATTCATATGTCAGACTGTTGCTGGTATTATAATCTCCTTGCCATACTGAAGCAGCTTGAATGGTGTAGTTCAGCTTCTTAGAAAATAATGTGCATCAAGAGAGAAACTCTTCATATCTGGAAAGTTATTTTTTACTGATTAGTGTTTTTTTGCTATTGTACTATGAAATTATCACAAACCACGACTTTAGTCAGATTTCATAACAGTACTATTTAGGCCCTGAGGAGATGGAAAGGACATTCAAGCCAGCAGAAATTGCTCTTATGAACATATGAACAGGTCAGTCATTTTCAGGTTAATTGGCATTCACAAGAATTTTTAAAGCTTTAAACAAGAAAGGTCTGTTTCTGAACCCAATTAAAAGTCAAAGATATAGCCATGTTAGTCTGTAGAATCAGCATATAGAGAGGTTGTTGCACCTTTGAGACTAACAGAAAAAAAGAAGTTGGCAGCATGAGCTTTCGCTGACTTCACGTTCTGAAAAAGTAGACTGAAGTCTACAAAAGCTCATGCTCCCAACTTCTTTCTTTCAGTTAGTCTCAAAGGTGCTACAAGATCTATCTACATACCAATTAAAAGTGTTGGTCATGGCTTAAGGCCAGGCTATCTGATAGAGTGTATCTCCCCACATGAGCATTCCTGGATCCTGAGATTCTCAGGAGAGGGTCTTCTCTTTCAGTCTCATCGCTTTCACAGGTATATCTGGAATGGATGCAAGATAGGGCCTCTTTGCTAGCAGGCCCTAGACTGCTAGGGAGGCTAGAATATTCTCACAGGCTTTTGAGAACTGAATATTTTAAAAGAAAGAGCGTTGATGTGCTGACAGGAGAAGAGGGCTCTATTATTTTAACTGCACTGTTTTAAAAGTGTTTTTATTATTTTGAATTATTATTAATGAAATTGATAGTTCACATCTATTTTAATGTCAACCCCTCATATGTTTATAATAACAAATATTATATTTGTTTTAATTTGGGACCTTCCTTGAGTCCCTTTTTTTAGAGGAGACGGAAGAATATAAATAAAGATGGGAGGAGGAGGAGAAGCAGCGGGAAATATAACTGGTTCAGAGCAAAGGTAATGCTGCCCTATTTACTACCATGCTCATATTCTCATGCAGTTCCCCAGGCATTCTGCCTTCCGTTCAGTTTTGCATAGCTTTTGCATAGCATTATGTCTGTAAAAAGCTGCCAGGTCTCAGGGCACATAGGTGGTGTGCAGATGCATTTGAGTGTACCATACCATTTGAAGCAAAACAGCGAGTGGAGCTGAGCACTAGCAGCATGACCCATGAACCTTCTTGTTCCATGATCGCTTGAAGAAACTGCATTGCCTAGGGAAAAAAATCTCTGGGACTGGCATTGAACTTTTCACAAGACACAGCAGTCATGTAGGGAGAACCCATAATGTGCCATATGAGCTCTCATCTCATGTGAGATGTGAGACCTAGTGGGAATGCCAGCAACATCTCCAGCTGCTGAGTATTTTCTGGTGGGAAAGAGCATAAAACAAACAAAATACTAAAGATCCCCCTGTGTTTAGATTGCCATATTACTGGGTTAGCCAGGTTGTACCCCAATTTCGGCCCTATTTACTATTTACTTTGCCCTTGCTGGTGCCTGTTTCCCAGCTGGCCAGAAAAAGTACTGATCTCTTCCCTCCTAACATTCGCCTGCCCCAGTTCTATAACATTACAAGGCCACTCCAGTTTTGACATAATATTCAGTAATATAATTATAATGTAATGTAATATTAATTATATTAATTATACCTTGACCTCTGTTTAGGCTGGAGTACAGACAATAAAACAGCTTTGGGGAACTGGAACAAAATTGCAACTGTACAGAAGAACTGTACAGACTATGTTTGTCTCTTCCCATCAGTCCCTTCTTTTTTTTGAGTTGTAACTTGTCCTTACATTTTAACAAAATCTTTGGTTTTAGTAAGGACATTTTATAGCCATTTTGTCAAGAACCATTGTAAGACCCTTCAGTGTTATTTTTTTCAAAATACAGATATTGTGCCTATTGGACACTTACCAGAATTTTGTCTAGCTTAAATGTCATAGTCAGTAGGATTTAAAAGGGCACATCTCATGGACAATAATTGCACCAGAAAATTAATTGCACTGGCAAGGAGATTTGTCTGATATTCAACATCAAGCCAAACACATGCTTAAAATCACTAGTGATTTTGATCTTAAAACCTATCTGGTGTGTTTAGGTTCTAGAGCTGAAAATTGAAACCTGATCTTCAGAGTTGTAGTTCAACACTCAAACCACTACTAAAACATAAAATTAATACAAGAATTACAACACTAAAGCACAAGACAACACCCAGGAAAGATGATACAACCCCCACCCAGATAAAGTTCAGTAACATGCAGAATGAGCATTCAGTGGCCCAACTAAATAAAAATGCTTTTTGCGTTCTGACAAAAAGACAAGAGGAAGGCCATCTTAGCCTCCTCAGTAAAGAATATTCATCCCCATCGTCATTTGTAACTCTCCAAAAAATAAGACGTTTTTGACATGTGTCCTGTCTGTATTGTACTCTAACAATATGCTTTCTAAATTCAAGTATAATGTTATGTCAAAACTTAAAGATTCTTGAGTTGCCAAGGGATACAGACTTGCACACTTGCCCATGGATTTAAGCAACTAAATGGTGGCACAACCAACCAGCTGGCATCAATTTTCTAGTTTACTCTATGGGATTAATACCTATGTGCATTTTGAGTGCAGTGAGGAAGGGATATTTTACACAGGAAAAACACATCCAGTATGAAATTAGACATTAGTTCTAATGCTTTTATTTGTTGGAGGCCAAAAATTCCAAGGCCATTGATGGGGCAAATGCTAGTAAAACTAATGTACCATTTTATTTTACATTTTGAAACTAAGATCAGCCATGAATACAGGCACCAATCTGCTCCATATAAAACACACAGAGAAGGAAAAAAACTTAAGAAATATGACTGAAGTTTCTTGTTAAGCCAGCAATCTTATACCCAGTTTCCTTTAAATAACCTCCAGTGAATTCCGTTTTGCCTGAGGTTTTACATGAGTTGGCAAAGTATGGGAGGAGCTGGGGAGGCCTCTCCCATGTGGCTTGGCCTCATTCTGCTGACAGCCAGTAATATCATATCATATAGCTGAATCATAGGCAGCAAAGAGCTTACTATGGTGTACTGTGTCAGACGGATGCTCACTAATGCATGGTGGATGGGTTATGTGTGTCCTAGCAGTTAAGAAAGATACTATTAGAATTAATGCATGTTTGTTTTGCTGTTCCACTAATTAGTTATGGGCGGGGTGGCAAAGAAGAGGTAGGGAGGAAGAAGAGGATGACTATGATGATTTTGAAGATGGTTTTATTCCTTTTCCTCCAGCTAACCGATTAAGGCTTATAGTTAGCAAAGATTCAATAGACATTGATATTTCTTCCAGGAGAAGAGAAGAAACGTCTTTCAGGCTCAATGCATAAGGTCTTAAACTCAATAGGATATGCATTAAAAACAAGAATTCCAGTTATTCCTCAAGTGATGAACTTTCTGAAAATGTTAGTGGAAGCACTTCTTCATTTTTTATTCACATATATCAACATAA
The DNA here is from genome assembly GCA_023333645.1 of Sceloporus occidentalis. Lineage (NCBI taxonomy): Eukaryota > Metazoa > Chordata > Lepidosauria > Squamata > Phrynosomatidae > Sceloporus > Sceloporus occidentalis. The sequence goes on from JALMGF010000007.1 coordinate 24,360,293, forward strand.
TATTGTAGATACTGCACAGCACACTGACTGCTTAAGTCACTAGTGCAGATTTTTGTTGTACTTTTTACCCACTCCGGTGTACAGAACAACATGCAAACATAACAGAAGATGAAGCAAAGAAATTGAATAAAACAGTAGATCTAGGATGTTGTTTGTTCTTGCCTAATAGTATGTCTTTGGCAGGACATGCAAAGCACTCAACATAAAAGTGGTCAAGCGGTGAGTAAAAGGGAAGGTTAAAGTGCCCTTACCACCATTGTCTCCTGCCACAAGTTTTATGAAATGTCATCTTTTTAAGTTCTAGCTCAATGTGAGGTCAGTGGAGAGGAGGAGATATTGACAGAGATTGGGAAGGACCACAGAGATGGCAGAGGCCAGTAAGAGGTGAGCTTCAAAGTAGGGCAAGGCTTTCCAAATGTGTGAGTCAGAAGAAAGGTTGAACAGACTGTGGCATCATCCTAATGGTAAAACATGGAAGAATTTTAAAAATAAAGGGGAGCTTAGTATTGTACCGAAATCCTGTAGGGCGGGCAAATAGCTTCTGAGCAGATGGCAGGGTGTTCAGAAAATCCTACTACATTCCTAAGGAAGGGCAGATTATGGAATCTTAAATAAAGAGGCTTTGTAAGGCTAAGGTCCTTTATTGCCGCAGACTCCTGCAGAGCGGGCAGGCAGAATTTGAGCAGATGGGATGATAGTGAAAAATCCTACCACATCCTACCATGTGGGAGATTAGATTATTACTGTATGGCCCATGCTGGTCTCCTCTTGCTTAAAGCTTTTGATTCGAAGCCGCAGTGGGAGATTCTGTGAACCTGTAGTTGTATAAGTTTTGTACTCTCGTCCTCTTAATACAAATAATGCTGGCGCCAGTATGTGTCAGAGTGTCAGTGGTTTAAGTGTTGGCTTGTAGGGGGTCAGCCAGGAGCAGAGAGAAGTCTGACAGAAAGAGATTAGAGATGACTGTGAGGGAAAACAGAGACAAGCTCAAAGTCTAGTATAGTCAATCGTAGCATTATTTTGCTGTGTTTGATACCATTTTCATGCATTTGCTGTTAGCTACTCTCAACTCTACAGCATTATATTTTGTTTTAGAAAAGGAACATTTTTTCTTTTTTCTGTCATTCCTTCCCTCCATTCCTCTCTTTTCATCTCACTCACACAAGAACTCCTCCCATATCTTCTTCACACAGATACACTCTTAACTAGGCCATATCCTCTTCCACTATAAAGGTGATGGAGTTGGCGGCTGGAGCCAAGGGTTCATCAGAGGTGAACCCAAGAATGTCATCTGCTACCTCTTGTACTACTAGTAGTACTAGTGCCAGTTAAAAATATATTGCTGCTGCATGGATACTGGTGGATACCATAGTTTGATGGAATGGCAAATAGAGATGATACAAGATGGGGCATGCTTGAGATCAAGTCACCTGAGATGCAAAAGGCCAAGGTGCTACAATATTTCACTTACCAAAAGCCTTTAAACTGTTTTTTTAAAACATAATATGTTTTTAGCTTCTTTAGTTCGTTGAAGATTGTTGAATGGTTTAGTTATTAGTTATTAGAATTCTCAGCTGTCATATACTATTTTTATAAGAGATTATCACACTTACATGCTTTAAGGCCTATTGAATTAGTATCACAGCCCTACTGTACTCAGCTTGAGCATTGTATATTCCTTAAGGAGGCCCAAAAGCCATTGGTAAAACGTAGAAATACTGCATGATACTATCACTATAAACTGATGTGCAGCTGCTGTTGGGCTGTACCAGCCTTGCTGCTGACAAAGACTCTTGTCTCTTCTTCTTGTGTCTTGAATGGATGGCTTATGCCTGGGTGCACAGTATAATCATGGCATTTGATGTTTGAAACTCATCAACCCACACTGATGTACAGAACAACATGCAAACCTAATAGAAGCTGAAGCAAAGAAATGGGATAAAAAGGTAGATCTAGGATGTTGTTTCCTCCTGCCTAACAGTATCTCTTTGCAGGACATGCAAAGCACACAGCACAGAAGGGGGAGCAAGAGTAAAGAAGCAAAGAGATGAAATTGTAGAAACTGGAAGAAGAAAATGTAATCAGGAAGGGAAGAAGTAGCAGAGAAAATTAAAGAAAGGGGGTGAACTAAGAAGGAAATAAAGGATTAAAGCCAGTGAACAGAACAGCACCTTCCTACCCTAAATACTATCCAAAGTAAGCTCTTCAACTTTAGGCACTATATTTCGTTTTATATTTCTTTTTAACTGGAATTAGGGATTAGGAAAGAAGGCTAGAAAGCTGAGTATTGGCAGGATGAAAAATGGGGAAACATGGCATACAGTAAATGGGGAACTGCAAAATAAACTCCAATAAACTTCCAAAATGCCCCTGCTTGGTAAAGTAGAAGAACAGAAGAGGATGATGATAAAAGATTCACATCCCTGTTTTGCACTGGTGGGAGAGTGCAATTGAGCTTCATCCTAACTGGAACCTAGACGTATCCAGAAGCAAAGTTGTCCCCCTCCTCCTCTCTTCAGCATTCTGGCATTTTCCTTATACTGTATGATGCTGTGATGCAACATCTTTCAGATACTCTATCCAGTTTTCTTTTACCACATTTTGATGTCCACCTTTTTCTCAACTTGAATCCTGTGACGGGATATAAATTAAATTAAACAAACTAACTTTGAAATAGGAAGTGTTTGTTTTTAGCTGGAACAGGGGTAATGAGTTATGCAACCCTCAAAAGTTTTCTTAGAGGCCTAATCCAGCCCTCTAGCTTTCCACAAAAGATGTCCAAGCTCTGGCCCTCCAGGTGTTTTGGACTTCAGCTCCCAGAATCCCAAACCAAGGTGGCTGAGGCTTCTGGGAGCCGAAGTCAAAAACACCTGGAGGGCCAGAGTTTGGACATTGCTGCTCTAAAGAGACATCATATAACCAGTGATATCCTGGTCAAATCAGATTTAAGGAATTGCCAGAGTGAAATACTTCCTTGAGTACTTAGACAAAGGAAACCTTGGTACAGGTTTGTATACCTAGCCATCTCTCATATACCTGAAGCTGCTTGAAAAGCACAGCAGTTGAGAGACAGCTAATATCTCCATATGAAGCAAGGAGCCAGCTATCCAGGAAAAATGGAGCAGAGGGAAGGTACCAGCCTTTCAGTAAGATAGTGGTTTAGAGTTGCTATACTTTGTTTTTGTTGTTAACTGCTTAACTGGTGGCTTTTGTCCTGAATACAGATTAAGAATCAGGATAATCAAATATTGTGACACACATCTATTTCTTTAAGAGTGAATCACAGTTTTCCATGATCTACACAACTGAAGGCATGGGAGATTAATGCAAGAGTCCAGTGGATACCTGGACTGTCTCCTTTCTTAAGGATTGGAATGTATATTGAATATTTCCAGTCTGTGTACCATTATATTGTTTTATATATTTGTTGGCAGATTTTAGCTAGAATTAGAATGAATTCTGCCTCTGTATTTTAAGCAGCTTTATTGGTATGCCACATATTCCTGGTGATGTATTTTATTTCCAAATCTTTGAGCACAGCTTCCACTTCACTTTCTAAAATTATGGCTGAATCTTCATATGGATGAATGAATTCTCTATCATTCTTTTAAATCTCATCTATTTTAAAGATTTATTTAGTGAATGAATGAATTTATTTACGGCACATAGCCAGCACCAAAATATAGCAAGAATACAAAACATATAACATCAGTTGTACTGCTGCAGCACAAGTATATCAACATTCTACTCCGAACGAAGATGTGTATTGTATTTAGTGTATTGTTTCAATCATCTGTTTTATTTCTTCATAATGATGTAGTGTGATATCTGGTGGTCACTTAGCATCCCTACTCTTGGTTTAAATTTGCCTTTGATTTCTCAGATATTATGGAACAGCTCTTTTGTTCTCATCTTCTACTTCTTTGTATTGATTACTACAGTAGTGCTCTTTGTCCCTGTCCCCAAGTCACTGAACAGTTGCATTCAGGATTCTTGCTCTATTTATGTCACCTTTTCCTTTTTTCTTCTCTTCTTAAAGAATTTCAACTGTTATCCAATGAGATTTTCCTTCTTTTTGGTGTCCCTGGCTTTGGTCCACAGTTCCTCTGGCTCCCGGGGAATGTCCGTACCAGTATTAAAATACAGTTCTTCCCCATTCTGAAACCTACCTGTTTAAATGATGTCTGTGGCCAACACAGAAGGAATCTGGAACAAAGCTGTGCTCTGGGGCTAAATACTGGAGGAGTTTCTTCTGGTTCAAGCCAGAAAGTGTCAACTATTACACCAGCGTGCATACTGCATGCTGGTGCAGAGACAGGGAAGGGACCAGCAAGCCACTGACACTATTGTTGTCCATAGGGTTTTTGTTGTTGTTGTTGTTGTTGCCTGTTCGCAAATCAATTGCACATGTGATCAGCTGCATGATCAACCCACCCATGAAGTGAAATGATGACCAACTTGGGTGTTGCCAACAATGCAATGAATTTGACCGTAACATTAACAAACTGGCCAATCTAACAGGAAGCTATGGGGAGAAGTGGGGAGGGGGCATGGTTGTGCTGTGCCAGTGTGTCACTGGGTACACCTATGTACTGTATGGATTGTTGATCACTTGAGCATACAAGTGAGAGGTCACATGGCCAGTTGCATGGGGCATCAAATGGGCTGGCAGTTGGGTGGTATGAAGGAGGTGATTGGTGGCTGCTGGAGCCATGTCCATGTTCATGTGCACATGTGTTTGGGGAGGAAGAGAAAAAAATAATGGCATGGCCCAGCTTGTATCCTCTAATGCCCCATTTTGGTGATCTGTCCTTGCAGATGAAGGGGGCAGTGCAGATTGCTTGTGGGGGTTCAGCCCACTGTGGGGGCCAGTGGTGCTGTCAGCAGGTTCTCCCTGCGAATCAAGAAACCGCAGAGGTAAGCCCTTTTTTTCCCTCCATCTGCTCAGGCCCCTGGTTTATTAGGCTCAAAACTTTCTTTAATGTGGTTTTAAATTCTATGGGTATTTATTTCAGTTTGTATTTTTGTACAATAATTGATTTAGTGTTTATCTAATTGTTTGTATTAGCAATTCATCGCCTGTGCTACAACCTGATCCTGATCTTGTTTTTGCAGAGAGAATGGACTTTCTCCATCTTCAGTTTACAGTTATGTGGTCTGTTTGATTTCTGTATTGGCCATCAGGTGATGCCCATGTATACAGTCATATCTTTGGCTATCTGAAGAATGTGTTTGCAATGAATGAACTATTGGCCTCACAAAATTCAACCAGTCACTCTTCTACTTAATTCCTTAATCTTAGGCCAAATTTGCCTACAATCTTTGATTCTGCTCAGTTTCCTCCTTTTGTGTTCCAATCACTTATAATTAGCAACATATCCTCTTTTCATATGTGATCAATTTTCTCCTGGATTCCAGCAGATAATCTTTCAATAGCTTCTTGTTCTTCCTATTTTATCAAAGTACAAACTTTTATTATAGTTGTATTGGTACGTTTCCACTGAAATCTTATTGATATTATTTGGCCAGACTATGCATTATACCCCCTGGCTGCATTTGCTACATCACTCTCACTACTAATGTTACCCCATTTCTTCTTAGATTTTCATTTCCTGAAAATTGATAAATTAAAATGTAATTATCTGACTCAAAATGTCCCATTCCTGTCCTCTTTAGCTCACGTATTGCAATGTTTATATGCTCTGTTTCTTGGTTTACAATCTCTAGTTTCTCATGATTCGTTCTTCTCACATTCCATGTTGCTATTGTACGCACTATGCCATTTCAGAAATGGCTTTCACCTCTGAACAGGTCTGCACTTGAACATCCTTTTGGCTTAATTCCAGTTGCATTATTAGCCAGAACGCTACTTGTACTTGTCCTCTACTCTTCTCCAGTAACTTGGTGACTGCCTTCTAACCAGGGAGTCTCATCTTCTGGCACTATTTCTTGTTTCATTGTGTCTCATCATAGGTTTTTCATTGTGAAAGACAGAAGTAGTTTAACACTCCCTCTTTCTGCACAGTATTAACCAGTGTTAGCTGTGCTGCAATTGTCATTGTCTCTGAGATACTCTATGCCAGTGTCACCCTCCACTAATGATGCTGTCCAGTAGGTGTTTTGCAAATTTAATCTGGCTCCTCAGCAAAAGCCTGTCTGATGTAGGAGAACCTACAACAGTAGTGCTACCAGCATCATCACTACACAAAGGTGGTGCCCTGGTGATTCCATCTCAGTTTTAAATAAGAATGGAGACTTCAGTCAAGAAGACAGAAGACTAGAAAAGGCAGCTATAGAGGAGCTAGATAAGATTTTCAAGTGTAAATATATATCATAAAACACCTAAGTCAGAATCATCCATACACAGTATTTCTGATGTGGAAATCTGGTCAGCAAAGAAAGCTGACAAGAAGAGAATCAGTTCATTTGAAATGTGTTGAAGGAAAGTTCTCTGAACACCATGGACTGTTCCCCCAAAAGGCAAATAAATGCGCCCGAGATCATGCCTGAATTTCCATTGGAAGTCAAAATGGGTAATTTATGTTATCAAAATTTGGACACATCGTGAGATGACATGAATCACTGGGAAAGATGATAATTCTCACTAAAGCAGAAAGTAAGGTCCACATGGTGTAGTGTTTTGAGCATTGGAACATGACTCTGAAGAATAGGGGTCAAATGCCCACTTGGCCATGGAAACCAACTGGATGTCCTTGGGCAAGTGAAGCACTCTCATCCTTATCCTGCAAAAGGCAAACCCCATCTGAACAAATCTTACCAAGAAAACCCCAAGCCTTAGGGTTGTTGTAAGTCAGAAACGACTTGAAGTCACAACAACAAAGTAGAAAGCAGTAGGTAAAAGGGGGAAGAGCACATTAGAGATGGATTGATTCAGTCAAGGAAACACATGTCCTGAATTTGCAAGACCTGAGCAGGGCTGTTGATGAGCTGGAGGTCGCTTATTCATAATGTTGCTATAAGTAAAAAACAACTTGATGGCAAATATCCACAAAATATTCTGAACTGAATCTTTAATATTTTGTACAATAATATTCTACATAAAAATATTCTCAAAAGACTTGTTTTTAATATCCAGTAACAACCGGCAATTGGCAAGGGGAAAACTACTGTTCTGAATGTATAAACTAGCCCTTTTAAAAAATAAACACACCCAAATTATCTCCCTACATTGGTAGCAGTTCTGTTGTCTTTGGGATTTCAGGCTTATAGTAGGAATTAATTTAAATATGGTCAGCTTTCACAACAGCCCTGGATTCATATAACCTACAGTGTAGTTTGGAAGTGCACTTAAGATAAAATGATCACTGAAAGATATGTATTTCTAAAGTGACTACTGAAACTTGTAATGCTAACAAGCAGCTTTAATGTAAATTTCTACGCATACAGGATTGGAGAGGCCAATGTGGGTGATTAACCAGCTATGCTGCACTAAATCTGATGATCGGAAGATCAGAAGGTTGGCAGTTCGAGGCCTGAGTGCTGCATGATGGGGTGAGCTCCCATCACTAGTCCCAGTTCAAAAGCATGCAAATACAAGAAGATAGGTACCACTTCAGTGGGAAGGTAACAGCATTCAGTGCAGTCATGCTAGCCACATGACTACCACAGCAGTCTTCGGACAACGCTGGTTCTTCGGCCTAGTTACAGAGATGAGCACCAGAGATGACATGACATTCATGTCAAGGGACCACCTTTACCTTTAATTGGGGGTGGAACAATAATTGATCTCCTAGGCCCTGACCTAAAAGGTAGATATAATTGTACTGCTTATTTAAGTATACTTTGTCTAAAGAGAATCCCTGTTGAACATTCTTTGGGCTTTTTCAATTCAATCATCAAGGAATTGAAATAATATCCATGTCTATTAGTTATACTCAACCAAAAAAAAATTAATGTTGAAATCACATCCAAGGTCTTGGCTGAATAAGAAATTCATTTGGGTACTCTGGTATTCATTGCAGCATCCAAAATTCTGGTTCACCTTGGCACATCTCGATTTCTCATCTTTTCCAGACCTTTTCACCAAAATCTGATTATATCCGATTTAATGCAGCTTCACCCAATCAGAAATACATTCATTTTAATAAACTAAATACTTAAATGCCCATGCATATTTGCATATGAATAAAAAGTTCTGAAGAAAAACAGCCCATTTTTGCTTCCTAGAACAGATATTCATATGTTATGACCCCATCTCAAGATAGGTACTCTCCTCTCTGTAATCAAGAACACAGAATGCTTCTTCTAAGGTGGTAATTTCTGGATTTCTGGATAGTTGGTGGTTGTATGTAATTGTGTCTCCAGATAGCTTCACAGTAAAAAATAAAAATAAAGATCTGCAGCCAGATTATCAGTGCGCCTTTTAAATCACCTTGATCTCTGGATCTCTGAAGATGCCAGCCACAGATGCTGGTGAAACGTCAGGAATAAACTCTTCTAGAACATGGCCAAATAGCCCTAAAAACCCACAAAAAATATTGCTACATTTCTTGGGACTGGCTCTTCCTCCTTCCCTTCACCATGCACCTTTCTGTTCACTCTTTCATTTTTATTTTGTTTTAGTCCAATTTATTTCCCTTGTGGCCAACTGATGGAACACAATCTGTGTTTTCCCCTTGTGTTCTGGCTCTCTTGTAGCTTCTAGATGACCTTCCAGTCATTAACCAAGTGTTAAAAGCAAGAGTAACCATCACTTAGTCAATTTTGATTGTTCACTTCCACAAGCCTTTTTTAAATTCTTAGCAGGGGTCCTTGTTAATCTTTAATTGCAGCTTTTTGTAGTGTTTGGCTAAGATTCATAACTCAGCTGCAGCTGGAGCAAAAAAGGAGAGGCGCAAGCTAGAGAGTTGGGTGATAGGGAAGGAGGAGTGAGTGCATATAGTGTGTGGGTGGGGAACTGGGGGAATAAAAGTAAGAGAAAAGTGTTGTCTGTTATTGTGTGATATTACCTGAGAATCTTGAAAAAAATAACTATTACTTCCAATCCATTTGTGCTTCAATCACATCCACTTTGTGATTTTGCCATGCCTATATGAAATTCTAGTCAGATTCCAAGTTTTCATTAAAAAAATATCCCTACCCCCTGTAGAACCTGAGCTACGGGGCAAAATACTGAGACACTCTTCTGTCAAATGGTTCTGCAAGAACAAAGTCCTGCTGGGCATTCCAGACCAAACAGAAGCAAGAATGTGGGTGATGGAGGGGCACACGGTGAGGGTGCAAGGAGAAGTGAGGAAGACAGTAGGAAAATGGGATGAATGGTGGAAGGAATGGTGTGCAAGAAGCTGGAGAAGACAATTGAGGATACGGTGGCCGGCAAAAAAGAAATGGGTCCTTGAACAGATCAAGCCTGAGGTCTCCCTAGAAGCCAGGATTATTAAAGTGAGGCTGTCGTACTTTGGCCACATCATGAACATCTGGGCCTAAGCCTGCAGAACCTGAGCAGAGCAGTGGAGGACAGGGAGTCTTGGGCCTGTTACAGACTGCAAAAATAAAGCTGCTTCGGGTCTCTTTGGAGGTATGCTATTTAAATGATGCATGGGTCCTAAGAGTCCAGAGGTAGCGCCAAAGCCACACTCCATTCCTAAGCACTGGAGTGCGGCTTTGGTGCAGCTTCTGGATTCTTAGGATGCAAGCATCATTTAAACAGCATACCTCCAAAGAGACCTGAAGCAGCTTTATTTTGGCAGTCTGTAACAGGCCTTGGAGAACTCATCCACAAGGTCACCAGGAGTCAAGGTTGTTAAAACAATAACGTGTATCTAACCTGTCTATTAGCATTCTGATAAACTTACATTTATTAGCATTCTGATAAATATTTCAGAGTTCTGCTGCTTCAAAGTGACGTCAATGTCCACTTGTTCAGAAGAGCAGAAACCATCTCTGTGCTAATTAGGGTTTTCCATTAGAAAACACATCATCATCTTTATATGAAGCTCCAGCAAGGGGCAGCAAAGGATCAATAACTGACTAATCCATTCTAGTGAGTGTTAGTAGTGTGGTCTCAGTGTTTCCATGTGCATTTTAACAATTAAGCTATGGGTTTATTGTATTGCACTAATTTGGACATAGTTTTGTTTTCCCCCCTCACAATACAGTGAATTTTCTCTGCTTTCTAATAAAAGGAAATTGGGATATCTTCACTTTCACTCCGGATCTTGAGAAGAATAAATATGCAGTTAGAACATGCTGTTTTGGTGAATAAATATGAATTTTCAAACTCAAGGAAATGACATGTTCCTCAAATTTTCAAAACTAGAATTCTCATTTATGTATAGTGACAACCCATGAGATAACTGTCTTCCAAGCACGGCTGTTTTAAAAAAGATGAAACTCATTCCTAGATAACATTATTTTATATATTGTCTTCCTCTGTTACACTTCTCATTTGTTTACCAGCATGTTTCTACTTACCTATGTTACCCACTGGGTGGAAGCTCAATTTGTATTACGTGACCTTTGTGTAACTTTTTTACAAATATATGTTTGGGTGAGTGGGTGAAAAAGCTTATTAATTTATCTGTAGTATATATAATCCATCTGTCTATAGATCAGATCTTATCCAGAAAGTGGATACCCTCCTTTTAAATATCTACTAACAATTCTGAGTTGAATAGGTTCATTAACAAACAAACAAACAAACAAAAAGAGCAGGCCTTGTATATGAAGCAGTGAGTTGATTGTCAGACAAATGATGAGCATTTAAAGTATAGCAGCACTTGGATAGCCTAACAAGACGAGCACTTTCATTGTAGGCTTTTAGGATCACAAGTAAGAACTGTGTCTTATGAACTCATGCGCAACTGACAATCAGACAAGTTTCTCAAGTAAGAGGCCAAGAGATCACCCATGTTCCTCCACCAAACCAATCAATATCACACGTTGATATTTAATAAAGGCACATACTTGCCTCTTTATTATTGCTGTAATTGACCCCTTAGCGTGGCTGGATCATATTTCACTCATATGAAATCTAGAGGTAGGGGCTCTGAATTTGAATGCCATTCTGATCTATCCCTCCAATTATTTTGCCTCACCTCCCAAAAGATAGTGGAAACAAAGCAGCTTATCTGAAACATCAGTGAAACAAGAAGAAATTGGTCTTTTGGTTTTGAGACAGCCCCGGTACCTATAGTTTATAAGCAGGAAAATCACCATCAAAATTCCTCCTGCTCCCTGCTGACAGCAGGCAATCCCACTGCTTCCTCTTCTGGTGCATGATCCTCTCACCTTGGCCACTGAAGACTGAACACACCATGTCTCATTCTGTTGCTTCTTATATAACAAATAAGCAAGAACAGCTAACGTCTGCACCAGCTCTCTGCTTGTTTGACCTAGTTTGGGTAATTTTCTTAATCCTGCCACTACCCTTAAATAACAAGCTTATGGTAGCAATACTTGTTCAGCTGTTCCTCTTTGGCAGCTGGTGATTCCCATGAGATTAAGGGCTGTATTTAATCAAATACCATAATAACAAATTCTGGTTTGATTCATCTGGACTAGGCAACGATTTCTACCATTTTTGTCACAGATTTAGTTACATCTTGTCATATACTACATACAGAGGATTACTTCAAAAGGTTTCTGTATACCTACAAAACTCTAATCATTTAATATACTCAAGAGAGGGAAAGTGTTCTGAGTTGTCTGGAATATAAAAACTTTGAATTTCTTATAGGAAAATGCAGTAACAGAGGCCTGTTACAGACTGCCAAAATAAAGCTGCTTCAGGTCTCTTTGGAGGTATGCTATTTAAATGATGCCTGGGTCCTATGAGTCCGGAGGTAGCGCCAAAGCCACACTCCATTCCTAAGCACTGGAGTGCAGCTTTGGTGCAGCTTCCGGATTCTTAGGATGCATGCATCATTTAAACAGCATACCTCCAAAGAGACCCGAAGCAGCTTTGTTTTGGCAGTCTGTAACAGGCCAGAGTTTACTTTATAAAAGAAGGTGGGGGGATGCCCCTGATATGTTTTGTGGGTGGAAGTGTCAAAGTAGTTACTTGAGAGATAACTACAGAGATGAAAGAGGATATGGATTTTAGTAAATGCTTTGCTTTGTATCAATTGCTAATCCAGATTTGCTGATCGTTTCTTTTATTGCCCCATAGAACAAAAAGGTTTAAAAGATTCGCATCCTTTGAAGTGGTACCAGCTGAAGGGGTAATAGACTCTGCTGGGCTGTAGAAACATTCCCTCCCCTCTCTGTGTTTGGGGCCAGCCACACCCTGATAGGGACAACTACCTCAATTTTGAAAGTGTTTCTAATCTGGGTGTAGATAATCATGCTACAGGATAATGTGGAAATAAATGGTTATGATGCTGCAATAAAAGGTCAAGTTTTTGATGTTGAGATGCTAACCCCCAAGACTTTAAAATACTGTGCCTGAATGAAATCTTCCTTAGCAATCCTAGTAGTGTTACACCACAGTATGAAGAGTTCAGTTATTTTTTCTCAATGTACAGTGGACCCTTACCTTACACGGGGGATCCGTTCCGGACACACACACCCCGCATAAGCAAGAAATGTGTATTCTTGAGCCCCATTGAATATAAGGGGGCTCGGGTGCAGTGGTGCAGTGGCATGTGCCCACCATTCATTGTATTACCACATGGCTTCAGCTGCGTATAGTGCACCTGTGTATGGTGGGATGCACTGTATTTTTAATCCTTTTCTTATAGCTACATGTTTCTACTTTGTTCAATTTTCTTTCTTAGATTTATATCTCTTCTTTCTCTCATGTTTGGGACTCAAGTTTGCTCAAAACTGTTGGAAGATTTTCAAATTCTTTTCCTCCCTCCTTAGATAGCTAGGGATTTCCTGCATGCAAACTCTCTTCTCTCTCTCATTCAAACTAAACCATGTGATTTAGGTCACTCCCCCTTTGATTAAAAAAACAGACAATCTCTCTCAAGATATCCAGTTGCACTGTTTGTCTTCCTCCTCTCTCAATTTTCTTTGGAAAGATGGTACGAGAAAGATTTATTTTCTATATGAACCATTCACTAGCTAGATTAGGATAGAGCCATTTTGCATATATAGATTAAAGCCATTAGTAAACTTCTGTTTTAAAATACAAGCTTCTTGTGTTATTTTTGGAGTTAGCCTCAATTCTTAGAGAAGCATAGCTAGACAAAGGCACATTTCTGCTAGTCTGCTGATTTAAAGCTAGACCCTAAAAGGCTTGGCTTTGATATTTTTGACATTTAAATATTTTTGTTTCCTTGTCAAAGGCTGAAACCTTGGGAAACCTAAATTACCCTACAAAAATAAGTTTAAAAACAGGTACAAATAAAATCACAAAAAGATACAAATAAAATTATAAAATGTTATAATGTTTACATTTATAATATTATGTAATAGTTCCAATTCTTAATTTATAATGTAACAAGTGAATTGGGCAAGTTTATGGACTTTGTAAAAGGAGACTGCACACTTTTGCCTCCCATACTCATCATTATCTGATGTGTCTGTATGAGTCTAAGAAGCCCCATCCTTTTCCCAAATGCAGAGATGCGGATGGATCAGTTATGTTGCAATGCCCTCACCTTTGCTTCTCCCATTGCAAGACTGGATAGAGGGTAGGCATGTTTTGGCTGCTACACTGGAACACTTAAATGTCCCCTGCCATCTTTCCTGCACTGGAACATATACTAGCTCTATTTCTTTTACAATGGTTATAACTGACTTATAACTTGGCTGTAAAATTGGGTATCTGTGAATAACAAAATATTGTTTTTATTCATTGGAGAAAAGATCTTGACAGCAGTGTGAAACAGTTACGCTACTGAAACAAAGACAAAATAAAAATATCACTGGCATGCAGAAGCTACGCTGACTAATATGAATTGAAAATTTGTCTTGTCCCTAGTGTGGTGTAGACATTTACAATTGCCCTTTGATGAAACAGATTGTAACAATTAAAGAACAGATTTGGAGTTATTGTTGAAAAGGAGAAAGAGATAATGTTGAATGGACTAAATTGCTTCCAGCTACAATCTTTTATTCCGTGTTTCAATTGAAAACTTAGCTATAAAAAGGACTTAAAATAGGTGTTGCCAAAGAACCTTCTGACAGGTTAATGTGGTGCTTCAAGTAAACCACTCTAAAAGGTGGCCATTAGACATCTTTTATTTGAATGTGGCTACTGTAGAAATTTCCTTTGTGAACAAAACTGAACCTCGTTACAAATTTCATTGTTATGGTAAATTAGAACCACAACATTATTTAATCGCTTTCAACGATACCTCAGTGGGGCCTCCAACAATGTAGAATCATGCCTAGGCAGGGATTCTTTCTGAACGTTCTTTTCTAAACCATAAATTGTGAGTCACTCATCTCATTGTGACCACCTTCCTAATTCATGTTCTTGTGCCCTAAGCCCTTCAGGTTTTTTACTAGGACCTCTTTCTAGTCCCTGGGACCTATAACCTGTCTGGTCAGTCTAAGGCGCTTTACAGACCACCCAAAAAGCGGTCTGCTGGCGCCGTCATTTGCTGCATGGAGGAGCCCCAGCGGCCAAACTGCGCGACTCCTCCGTGCAACAAAAAGAAGCTGAAAAAGTGGCTTCTTTTTGCGCCACAGAAATGGCGCCCCAAAGTGCCAATGGCGCACTGGCGGTGTCATTTCCACCGCGCATCGTGTGGATGCTATGCGTCCACGACGTCAAGATGGCAGTGCCCATGTAGAATGGGTGCTGTCATTTTGTACGTGCTCAGCGTGTACTAGGGTTAGGGGCGTCCAGAATCCATAAAAGTGCATAAGGGTGCTCACTAAATATGCTTTTCTCAGCCAAACTACTTTGTTGTGGACAATGTGCAAGTCAACTTTATAGCTATTTTCCTTCCTCATTGAATAAAATATATAATGTTGCCTTCCTTTGAGAGATGGATTACATCATTACTATAAATATTTTTTGCCAGTTGAGCCAGATGTTCAGATTAAATAATAAATGTCCCAAATGTTTCAGAATAAGAGAGAATTAACCTTTCCTCTGGCCTTTTAAAGCAACTATGTTGCAGCAGGAGTGCAGACCCTTTCAGAGTTATCACAGGAAGTATCATCTGACCTCCTCAGATGGGCTACAGCTTGCATGATCAAGACCTTGCCCTTTAGAATGCCCTGAACATTCCCAACCATGTGCACCAAATATAGCTGTGAGCCTGGATTCTCATCTAAGAGAGAGGAAGAAGGCCTTTGGCACTTCATGCTCCATTGGCCTATTCACAGCACAATAGCCTTGTTGATCTCCAGCTGTGAAGGAAAACTCCTCATGCATGATGGCTGGAGTCTCAAATAGAACAATTGCACAACAGGAACAGACTGGTGCAAACATAAAACTTAAACAATCTGTAAATATCACTCAAATTTCCTAGTCTTTGTTTGACTAGTGAGCTAGCTAAATCTACAGTGACACCAAACAGAAGGGAAATAAATCCAATGGCAGTATGTTTGTTTTAATAATTATTTGCTCCATAAACACAAAGGGGCATAGCAGTACCTGAGAAATTAAATGTTTGGGAATTTGCTGATTTGCTGATTGCTGTCATATAGATGAAAAGACAATAAATGCCTATCTTTCGATTGCCATGAACCAACAGGGACAGCCACAGCTAGTCTTCTGTATTCCCAAATTTACAACCCATTTTTAGAGTCTTGATTTCCCACCTCTACCTGCCTGCCTGCCACAAATTGTTAGCTGACGTCAAAGCTGCTACAATTCAGTACTTTCCATCCAATTATTTCAACAGGCAGGAATGTGCAAAGGGGAGAGGAGGGGTGGAACCATGGCCTTCCTAATAAGGTCAGGGCAAGCAGAAAGTGTTGTGTCCATTTGGAGGCTTCAACAAACTGTTTGACCCCTATAGGTTCTTTCAGTAAGCAAAAAAGGCTTAGTGCTGTATAGAAGCATTCCTTATTTGGTTTTTTTCCCCTCCTCCCTTCAGTTCTAGTTTTTGTTTGTTTTTAAGATTTGCCTAAAACCTAAACTTTTTTTCCCTGGGGGAATCCCCTCTTCACCCTCTTTGTTTTGATTGACTAATATTTTGTGTGTGTGCGTGTGTGTGCGCGCGCGTGCACCGTGGCTGCACAGTGTCATAGTTACAAACATGTAACTTATAGAGGTCCAGCATTGGAAGAGATGTCCTGGCTACTTGCCTTGAGAGAATCTTCTCCAGAACAATATTCCATTCACATTAACAATGCAATCACATGCATATCTCAGGCCCCATACAGACAGGCCAAAATAAAGCTGCTTCGGGTCACTTTGGAGGTATTTGTTTCAATGATGCATGTGTCCTAAGAGTACAGATGCTGCGCCAAAGCTGCGCTCCAGTCCTTAGGACTGGATCATGGCTTTGACGCGGCTTCCAGACTCTTAGTATGCAGGCATCATTTAAGCAGCATGTCTCCAAAGTGACCAGAAGCAGCTTTATTTTGGCCTGTCTGTATGGGGCCTCAGTTACTAACACCTTCTTTGCCTCAGTCTTCTCACAAAAGGAAAAGGGTGCTCAACCTGAGGAAAATGGAGCAGAGGATGCAGCAGGGGAAATGCAGCACAGAATACATAAAGAGGTAGTATGGGAATACTTGGTTAATCTCAATGAGTTCAAGTCTCCATGATGAGATGAACTACATCCAAGGGTATTAAAAGAACTGGCAAATTGCAATCTCAGAGCCATTGTCAATAACCTTTGAGAATTCTTGGAGTAAAGAGAAGTCTTAGCATACTACAAGGGGACAAATGTTGTCCCCATCTTCAAAAAAGAGGGGGAAAGAGAACACAAACAATTATCTTCTAGTTAGCCTAACATCAATACCAGGAAAGATTCTAGACCAGATTATTAAACAGAGGGTCTGTAAGCATTTAGAAAGGAATGCAACAATCCCAATAACTCAGCATGGGTTTCTCAAAAACAAGTTACGCCAGACTAATCTGACCTCTTTTCCTGTTAAAATTACCAACTTGGTAGATGAAGGGAATGCTGTGGGTGTAGCATATCTTGACTTTGGTAAGGCCTTCAACAAGGCCCCCCACAATATTCTGGCAAACAAGTTAGTAAAATGCAGGCTAGACAATGGAACTGTTAGGTGGATTTGTAATTGGTTGACCAGCTGAACCAAAAGGGTTCTCATCAATGACTCCTTTTCATCCTGGAGAGAAGTAATTAGCAGGGTGCTGCCCTGGGCCCAGGGACATAGCCAAGGGGGGGGGATCTTGGGGTCCGGACCCCCCCTTCCAATAGAAAAATGAATGGTGTGTGCTGCTGTGCTGCCACACCCAAGCCCCATTATAATGGTGGCACTTAGTCTGGACCCCCCCCCCCCCTCTTCCTAAAATACTGGCTACGTCCCTGCTGGGCCCAATACTATTCAAAATGTTTATCAGTGACTTGGATGAAAGAAGGCATGCTTATTAAATTTGCAGATGACACCATTAGGAGGACTAGCTAAAACCACAGAGAAAAGGATCAAAATTCAAAATGACCTGAATAGATTAGAAAGCTGGACCAAAACTAATAAACTGAATTTCAACATGGAGAAAGGTAAGGTATTACACTTAGGCCAAAAAATAAAAATAAAAAATGATACACTCAGATATTGGATGAGGGACACCTAGCTTGGTAACAGTAAATGTGAATGGGATCATCTAGCACTCTTGGTAGACACAAGTTGAACATGAGTCGACAGTGTGATGCAGCAACTAAAAAAGCCAATGCAATTCTAGCCTGCACCAATAGGAGTATTGTGTCTAAATCAAGGGAAGTATTAGTACCACTCTATTCTACTTTGGTCAGGCCTCACCTAGAATATTGTGTCCCATTCTGAGCACCACAATTACAAAAGGATGTTGAAAAGCTGGAGCATGTCCAGGGAAGGGCAACCAAACTGGTGAAAGGTTTTGAAACCATGCCCTATAGGGAGAGGCTTAGGGAGCTGGGTATGCCCAGAGAAGAGAAAGTAAGAGTTGCTATGATAGCCCTGTTTAAATATTTGTTTGTATTTTTAATAATCTTTATTACTGTTTAAATATTTGAAGGGACATTATACTGAAGATGGAACAAGCTTGTTTGTGCAGATCCAGGGAATAGGACACAGAGCAATGGATTCAAACTACTGGAAAAGAGATTCCACCTCAACATTAGGAGGAACTTCCTGACAGTACAGGCTGTTGGACGGAGAAAAACAGCCCCTCAGAGTGTGGTGGAAGCTCCTTCTTTGTAGGTTTTGAAACAGAGGCCGGATGGCCATCTGTCAGGAGTGGCTTGATTGTGTGTTTCTGCAGGGCAAGGGATTGGACTGGATGGCCCTTGTGGTCTCTTCCAACTCTATAAGCTTACCTCTCCTATGAGTTCCAACAAGTTCAATGGGACTTATTTGTGAGATAAATGTGTACAGTATTATAACCTAAATTGTAAATTCCAAAAGAAATGTGTAGATTTCTTTGTGAGAATCATGTTTCATCCAGATATATCTTTTGTAACTCATTTTATTCATTTATCCCCTGAAACTAAATGTATTCCATATTATTCTCTCTGCCCCTGCCCACCCACCCCCATTTTTATCCTAACAGTAACTCTGTACAGTAGGTTAAGCTGAGAAATAATGACTGCTCAAGGTGCTCAAATGAATGTTATGGGGAAGCTAGGATTTTAATTGATACAACATGCATTGGGCAATGGGGGTGGGAGTGAACACAGAGCTTATGCAGTGACCATGGATCTGAGAGGATGCTCTAATTTTGAGCAGAGTCTGATAAAGACAGTAGTTTATTATCTAATATCATGTTTGTTGTTAATTGCATTGTAATACATATGCACTCGTGAAGAGTATTATATGAGTCCCCTCATTTTTTCAGACTTTTAAAAATTAAGTGCATAAATTCCAAGACTTCTCTGTTTAATGACTTTTGCTCTTGATGCCTGGCCACACTCTTTTGGTTGTCATCTGTGGAACATTGAAGGATATGTAAACAACTTAGGTCCAATCCAGACTGCTCATAAGTCCAGCCTCCAAATTTAGGACAGAGTCGCCACATATTCAGGAACTCCAAGGATTGTTCCCTGGGATAACCAGTGGCATCACTAGGGTTGGTGTCACCCATTGTAGTAATTTTGAGGGGGCAGCTGCAAATATCTCTGCTTAAACACCTCCTGGACCTGGGCACTGCTCCCAAGGGTGGACAGCCCAGGCAAGGCCCAATTCACCGGGTCCTTTGGAGGGACAGAAGGGGAGTACATACAAGAGGCCACTTGGGGCATACCTACCCCAGCTCTTTGGCAGCAGTAGCTCAACCAGGCAGTGCGCAGGCAGTGTCTGGTTGAGCCGTCATGCTGCCGTCACCACCGAAATGCAGCCTAGCAATTTGAATGGCCAGCACAGATAGATAGAGAGACCCCACTCACTGGCTACCTGCCTACACATTGCTTGGTCAAGCCACCATGCTGATGCCACTGCCAAAGAATAGCCTGGTGGCTTGACCAGGCAGTGTGGAGGCAGGCAATGTGAGAGACTCCTCTTGCTGCCCCTGCTGCCAAATAGCTGGAGAAGGAGGAGGCGCTGCAGGCCAGGAGAGAGAGGGAGAAGACTTCCTTTCCCACTCAGCCAACAAAGCCGTCAGACCTGGAACTTTCACACCGATTCCAGCTAATCTACAGCTTTTCCAGATCTCAAAGACCTGCTTTCCATGCAGGAAAAGGAAGAGATTCTTTCCTGCCCTCCCAGCAAAGCTTCAAGATCCAGAACTTCATTAACTCTTCCCACCAGGGCACTAGGTTACACCCCACCTCTGATGGTGACACTCCCTTCCACACTTCCCCATTCCCTAGTGATACCCTTGGGGATAATAACTCTGGACTTTTTCCAAACAAATTCAGCAGTGTTGAGACCATATTGGGGTATCATACTGAATCTAAAACACAGATTTTGCAAGACTGCTCAAACAACTTTGCCACTTTTGATGGAGAATTTAGCTCTCTTCAATTATGTGACTTGTCTTCTTTGATCCAGTGGCATCACTAGGGGGTGCAGGGGGTGGTCCTCACTGGGTAACACCCCAGAAAAAGGGTGACACCTGGTCAGCCCCCCCCCAGTGCCATTGCATTGTTCTTTTGAGGGAGGCCAAGCGCATCCCCCCACACCATTCCATCCTTCTTATGAGGAGAACAATGGGGCAACACCAAGGGAGGCCAAGCATGTCACCCTCCAAACAGTCTCACCCTCTTGTTCCACTTCATTATTTGTCATCACTGAAGTAATTCTTTCAGAGCAAATTCTAGGTCTTATTTCAGCTCCTATAAGATAATAAATTGCAGAGAGAGTCTTTGCCACTAGAGAACACTATTTCCTCAGATCATCTCCAGTTTACTGATCTAAGAGCCTCTTCCCCGATGCTACGTTGGAGCAGCTTCGGACACATTGAGTATGTCTGAAGGTGCATGCAGGCTGATTGAAAAGTTTCAGGTTTTGTTTCTCTTCCTCTTCTTCCTTCCAGTGTTATGTTGTGTTAAAATAAACTGAGCTGGTACAAAATGTCTCTGTACTGGGAGCCAGCAGAAAATATTCTGAGATAAACAAAACGTGCATGGATCTTCCAAATAAAACCAGAAATAACAAGAATAAAATCTAGGGATTTCTTTTTGTCTTTTTAGTCAGTCTGGATGCACTAAACGTTCTATAACATCAAGATGAGCATCATGAACTTCGTAACAATTAGTAACAGAAACAATATTTGGGGTAAATGTTATATTTGGGCACAATAAAGGGGGTGGAGGAAACAATGCCATCTTGGTGCCTAGACTTGATGAGGAAGAGGAAGAAGGGCCTAAACCCAAAATATTCAAAGCCAAGGGATTTCCAACTTTCCCCACTAAATCTCCTCCAAGAATGTGATGAGATGTGACACTCCTGCTCATAAGGTTTCATTTCTGGCTATAGTTGCCAGATCCCAGGGTGCTGGCTGAAGTCTCAAGGACTTGCTATTCGTCCACAGGTCTTCAGACAGAGAGACAGTTCTTGGGGCAAATTTTACCTCCTACTTTGTGGAGGAGAGGAATTGTTTTTATTGTGTGTTTAGAGGCTTTAATGCCTAGGTGCCCATCTGTTCCCTCTTCTACACTAATACCAGATATCACTGGCTCAGTGCAAAAGAATATGTACGTGTTGCAAAACAAGATTGGCAGAACGAAAAACCAGGAGCAAGAAGGGAGATGAGTGAGAAGAAAAGCGATGAGTGCATGTATTTGGGGCCCACAGTGCCATCTGGAACAAGGCAGTGAGCAGCCAGCATGTCCATAGAAATTGTTTGGGGCAGGAGAGGAGTCAAATCTATGTAGTGGTACATGAATTTGCCTATGTACCACACACAAATACAGTGAGCAGATAGCATGTCCATAGAAATTGTCTGGGGCAGGCGAGGAGGCAAATCTACATAGTGGTACATGAATTGGCCTATGTACCACACACTAATATAGACTCACCTGTTTATTTTGCTTGTGGATGTGCATGTCTGTCTGGATCTTTTCTATTATAACCGGTGAATTTAATAAGATTGAAAATTGTGGGAGATTCTCAGAACTTGGAATTTAATGACAATGGTGAAAAACACAAGAAATTATGAAATGCAGCTAAAGTTTATGTAGGTGCCGCTGATGTTATTTGCCACCAATGACTTTGACTTATGACAATTGCTATGAACGTTATGAGTGAAAGAACTCCAAGAGCCCTGGTTATCAACAGTACTGCTCAGGTCTTGCAGACTTGCAAATGAGAGAATCATCCACAATTTTAATAGCCTGTGAAACAGCACAGTCTTTATTGCCTGCCAGAAATTCACAAGGGTTGCAGCCAGCCTGACCTCACTCCCTGATATCTTTTCCCACTGACTTCCCCTTTACCAAGTGTTATCAGCTTTCCCATGCCCCATGTTATCTCATGATATGTCCAAAATACCATAAGCTCAGTTCAGCTATTTCACCTTCTAGTTCAAGCATGATTTGCTTTCACACTTATTTATCAATGGCACATTTCAAATAAATTGATTTTCTTCCTGGCAGTTTTCTTTTCTGTCCAACTTTCACAACCGCACATTGAAATCATAAACCATAGTATGACACAAATGATTTTGACTTTACTATTTAGTGACCTATCTTTATCCTTGAGGATCTTACTTAGTTCCTTCATAATGTCTCTTCCAAATCCTAATCTCTTTCTAATTTCTTGACTCTATTTTGATTTATCACTAAGCCAAGAGAAAGAAAATCTTCAACTATTTTGATGTTTTCATCATCTCCTTTAAATAAAGTAAATAATTTATGGTCATTGTTTTCTTTTCTTAATTTTTAATTGTAACTCTGCTTTTTGACTAGCTTCCTTAACTTTCATCAGTAGTCACTCCAAGTCTTTGTTGTCTGGAGTAATTTGCTATATGTTGAGTAATATACACTTAAGAAAAATGAAAGGATAACAAAGATTAATGTTATTTGGTAATTTCTGGTCGGGTAGAACAAATAGAAATGTCCACTAAAAGTATAATTGGTAACACATTTTCTGTAGCCTATGCCTGTAGCCAACGTAGTAACAAGATCTGTAAATGTGTTGGGAGGAGTTTGCAGATGAATTTGCAAATGAGGGAGCTGAAATAATTGAGTAGGGGGGAAAAACTATACTGAAATATGTAATTTATATTGTCATGGCTTTTCAGAGATGTTTGGCGGTTGAATAACATACACAAGTATTTTCATAGAATCATAGCGTTGGAAGAGACCACATGGGCCATTCAGTCCAACCCCCCTGCCATGCAGAAACTCACAATCATAGCACCCCCGACAGATGGCCATCCAACCTCTGTTTAAAAACTTGCAGAGAAGGAGACTCCACCACAGTCCAAGGGAGCTCTTACTGGCAGGAGGTTCTTCCTAATGTTGAGGTGGAACCTCTTTTCCTGTAGCTTACATCCACTGTTTCGGGTCCTATTCTTAGGAGCCGCAGAAAACAAGCTTGCTCCATCCTCAGTATGACACCCCTTCAAATACTTAAACAGGGCTATCATATCACCTCTCAACCGTCTCTTCTCCAGGCTAAACATACCCAGAGATACCCATATTTTATTTAAATATGTAATCATACCATTCATCTACATCTGTGGCTGGCATCTTCAGAGGGTAGTAGCATTGAAGTATGTGGGGCATATATACTTGTGTTGACCCTTGCTTGGGAGGAAGTGATTTACATGTTAATCTGTGTGTTGGTCTGTTGTTGAATAGCAAGGTCTCAGTGTGGGAGGATATGTGTGGTGGATGTGCGTCTATTTAATTAGCAATCCATTGTCTGTGGGGAAAACCCCTGACCCTGGGTGGTGTTCATTTGCATGTACTGAATCTTGATTTTTGGTGTTTTCCAGGACTGTGATAGCCAAACATTGTTTACTTTCAGCATTTCTTCTTTCCTGTTGAAGTTGTCTAAGTGTTTGTGGACTTCAATGGGCTCCCTGTGCATTCTGACCTGATAGTTGTTGGCATGGTCTAGAATTTCAGTGTTTTTAAGTAACATTCTATGCCCAATATCGTTTCTGATGTGTCCTGCCACTGCCGACTTTTTTGGCATGCCACCACCCTCTGAAGATGCTGGCCATAGATGCAGGCAAAATTCTTCCAGAATGTGGCCACACAGCCTTGAAAACCCACAGAAAACTATGGGTGCCAGCTGTGAAAGCCTTTGACTTCACAATCATACTGTTCTTTCATCGAGCTCAAAGTGACATACATGGTTCTCCTCCTCCTTGCTTTCATCTTTTCCAATGAGGCAGATCAGGCTAAGAGTGAGTGGCTGGGCCAAAGTGAGTTTCATGGTTCTCCAAGGACTAGAATCTAGATATTGCAAACCACTCTAGCTATTACACCAAGAGATGGGCAACTGTGGGAGGCTAGAGGATGCATTACGAGAGCTTGGGGGCTGTACTTCCATTCTACCTCTCACTGCAGCCCCCAAAAACCTTTGCCCCAAATGTACCCCAGTGCCCTCTAGGCTGGAACCATGGCAGTTAAAGAGGAATCAGGGTGGTATATTTGTGTAGTGTGAAAAGGCCTCTAGGCTATCTATATATTGAACATAATATTTGCTTAGAAGGCAGTTCAGGAAACCACACTGCACTATCACAGCACAAATTCATCCTTTATAAACCTATAAAGCTAATAGAGCCAGTTGTGTAGGAGCTCATACAAAACACCCACAAACAATTAACAGCATTCTGCAACAAAGTACAAGGTCCTCTGTCAGCTCTTTCTGTTGGCTGGTGAAGAAATGAGGCAACAGTAAGGTTGAGTTCTTAATCTATCACTTTGATTTCACATACAGGCAGCCCTGCTCATGCCTTTGTGTTTGTCTTCACAACAGCATCTTTCTCTTTTGATAGCATCAATGTACTTTAGGGGAAGAGGCACAGACAAAAAATTGTATTTTCCCATAGTAGAACTGGGTTGCCAGCAAGTCTTAAGAAAGAGAGGAAAAATCCTTGGGGGAAGGAGGGAAATCAAAGAAAAAAGAGGTGTTAACCCAGTTTATTTTCCTTGGCTGAAATCTTTTAGGACTACTTTCTTCATTGACAACAGTTCCAGAAACCTAAAACTACATGATCACAAGGTCTTTGACACAAAGCAGGTGACCCAGGGTTTCACAGAATAAAATGCTTTCCGCTCAGCAATAAACAGGAGTAAATAGAATTGTCAGCATTCCCCCCCCCCCAAAAAAAAGCATCTTTCACTATTAAAATTCTTCAGTTATTAATATATTTTTTAATCCTCTCAAACTTGACCAAGGAATTCTTAGTACCTTTTTTCTCACTACCACTCAAAATATATTGCTTAATTTGTTTATCTTCTAAGGCTTCTCAGCACAGCTCCATGTTTACAGCACTACTAAAGATGCTCAAATAAAGATTTTGAGGAGTTTCAGCAATATTTGGGATAAAAATAAAGCTAAACATGAAGCAGCAGGTGATCACATTAGGTTCTGTCAGCCAACTCCAGGATCCAATTACAGTAAGGAATGGAAATACCTGATCTTTACAACTTTCACCAAACGACAGTAAATGTTTAATCCAACCTTCCGTTTAGTGCTGCCGAATAGTTACATAATTTTGGATAGCACATTAATTCAGTTTTTGTATTTTACCCTACTTTATATCAAGGGCTCAATTTCTTTTTCAGAAAATAAAGTCTACTACAAATTCAAAACATAAAGCTTGCCTGACTATAATCATTTTTACCAGAAGAAACGTGAAAGGGATTGCTTAAAAGCTGTGGGTTCTGCTAAGCAGGTAAGCTTATCCTGTTGTAAGACATTATTTCACTTCTTTGTTCTTAATTTTGCTTATTACCTTTATGTTGCTATCAGAAATCTATATCGTGTACTGTAGAGTGAGAATAAATTGTGATAATAAACATTAGTGCCTCTACAGTTAAGGCAATATATTATATTTTTAAAAAAGTATAAACTTCCTAAATCTGTAGCTTATAAATCGGACATCATCTGAGATAACAGCCTGATTCTCGGCCTCTGCAGCTGACTTCATGAGGACTACAAATGTGCCAAAATTAAAAGTGATCTGGGGCAAAGTTATAGGTAAAGCAAGTTTTAAAGTATCAAAAATAAACATCTCCCATTTTCAGAAAAAAGGTTTCATATTTGCTTATGTATATTTTATTCAGGCTTGTCAAGGGAGCAAATCCTTGTCTTGGTGGCATTTTGAGTAGTATTTCCAAAGTTGTTAAGGTTACCAGTCCCTATGAACCTCTAAAGCAGCAATGGTACAACAGTTGTGTTGAGCACACTTTCCCAGTGAAGCTAGAATGCTACCAGTAGAGGGATTTGTGTGCCTCACTTTGACTGTCATTGGAAACCTACTGATGGTTATACTTATTTTCCTATTAGAATTGTGTGTCGATTTTCAGACATATTTGCCCATTATGAGGGCATTATTCCCATCGTACTACAAAGAAATAGTTGTAAGGAAGGGACTTGCTATTTTCCTTTGCAATATGTTGGAATTTTCAAAATGAATTTTGAACATTCTTGTCTGAACTGGATAAAATTTCCAGGGCAGGTGCCATTTTTTAAGGGGATCAAGCCTACTAAATTTCAGACAAATAGAGAGCGCTGTGCAATTATCAATTATGATTGCCTGCATTTACTGCAAAGCTTGAAAAAGTTCCTCCCCCGCCCCCCCCTTTTTTTTTTTTTTTTTTTTATTATAGCTCCCTGCCTGGAAATTACAACTCTTCCAAGCAAACAATTTGTTTGTTGTGGTGTTTGCCTAAAACAAGAAAGAAAGAAAGAAAATTGAGTGTGCACCTTCATATAAAATCCCAGCTAAGTAACAAAGGCCCCATACAGACAGGCCAAAATAAAGCTGCTTCGGGTCACTTTGGAGGTATGCTGTTTAAATGATGCATGCGTACTAAGAGTTCAGAAGCCGCGTCAAAGCTGCACTCCAGTCCTTTTTACTGGATCGTGGCTTTGGCGCGTCTTCTGCACTCTTAGTACGCATGCATCATTTAAACAGCATACCTCCAAAGTGACCCAAAGCAGCTTTATTTTGGCCTATCTGTATGGGGCCAAAGTAATAATTAGCTAAGTAACTGCGTTTCCATGATTCATAGCACCTGACGTGTGAGAGTTGACCCATACTTTAAATCTGATCTTAAAACTGTCAGATCTTTTTCAGTTGTCAGATTTTAAGTTTGTACATGCAGCACTTCTTTAGAAATATGAGTTAGACAAAGCACAGGGAAGATGTAGATATGCAGCATCTTTTTAAAGGCCTCTGTTGGCTACAAATTACATCATTTTGGTATAACATAGGATAATGATCCAGTAATCAGTTCTCTCTTGGCCCAGATGCTGGTAGCAATGTAAGCAGTGGCAGGTGATACAGCCCACAAAAAGTGTGGCGTGTGGTCTGCCTGCTACAATAGTTCTTGGGCATAGACAGTTAGAGCACAGAGACCTACAAACTGGCAACTCGGAGGGTGGATTAATGCAATGTGCCTTGTGTGGGTGTAGCTGCCAGTAATAAATGTCATGGAGATGAAGCTAGTGCAAAATGTGCAAAATACTACAAGTAGCTACAGAGATGTTACACTCCTCTTGGAGGAACTGCACTGACTGAAAATATACTACCAATCCAGATGTAAGCTTTTGTTGTTAGTTTATAAAGCCCTAAACAATCTGGGGTCTGTTTACATGTGGACCACTTTTCTGTATTGTTCGGCTTACCCAGTGATATCAACAGATGTCTTGCTGGTGCCACAACTGTCACTTATTTATTTGGCAACTACCCCAAAGAATGTTGGCATGTAGTGTTTGGAACAGACTCTTCTAGCATATTTGACATGAGCTTTTGATATGATCATTGGACCATCAGAAAGCAACACTGTAACTATCTCAGCAACCTGTGAAATTTTTTTTAGAGTATGTCTAATTTCTAGATAAGGGAGACTCAACCTGTAGTCATTTTTGTTCACAAGTATATTTTAGCCAGTCATTCAGAATACCACAAGTACTATCTAGTTTTACTTGTGTAATCAGTTTTATCCTTAAAGTATGTTTGAACTTGTTAAAATCAAGCACCTTGTCATAAAGCACCAGCATCTTGTACCACAAAATCTAATGCCTTCTGGTCCTTTTCAGATATTAGAGCATAAGAAATTCTTTCTCTGTATTCAGGCACAGTAATGCTTAACTAAGCATGTCTATTTTAGTTAGGAACTCACCTAACTAAGTAGTAGTATTTAAGATGCCAAGAGAAATTATCCTTCCCCTCCCAACACTTTCAGTGCTCTCCAAGAGCTCTCTGTATCTCTGTGCCACATCTGGATGATCCCGCCATGCCTCTCTCTGGCCAGGGTTGGCAGATTGGGAGGATTCTGAACTCCATCTTTGTTGTTTACATAGACCAGTTTCCTCAGACTGTTTTATATCCCCCCAGTGATGCTTGCCAAATCCCAAGAATATTATCAGTTACAGTGATGATGTACAAGAACTGTATAGCTTATATAACAGCATAAGAACATAAGAGCCCAGGTGCATCAGTCCAGTATTCTTTTCTCACAGTGGCCAGCCACATGTCCAGAGGAAGCCTTTAGCCAATAAAAGTGCTGCAGCACCCTCCCAGTCATATTCCCCATAATGCTTCTGATAATCACTAGGAGCCATTGCCACACTTATACTCCATGGGTTTGTCCCAAGGTCCTCCCTGGAAATTTAAGTAGAATGCAACTGCAGTTTACTGTTTTGTTTTGTTCTTGTTTTGTAATAATGTGTATGTGTTGATGTTGTTTTAATTTCTTGGTTTTAATTATAATTGATTTAATAACTTTTTAAGGGGGGGGGGAGGGAAGTAGATGTTGATGTATAATGTATTGTATTTTATTACTGTTAGCCGCCCCGATTGACCTCAAAGGGACGGGATACAAATAAATTATTATTATTATTATTATTATTATTATAAATTTCTTTTTAAAAACTGTCATATTGGTGGTTATCGCCACATATTGTGGTGATGTTTCAAGATCTAGATATTCAAAGAAAAGAATAGTCTACTGCTTGCTTTGGTTAACAAGGTGTTAGAACATCCCAAAATCAAAGAGAAAGCAGCAAGAAATAATGACAACCCATGTTTGAACCATATAAGGAAAGGTTTTCAACGAACTTTCTGATTGTTGTCTGAGTCCATCTGCCCAGGCTGACCATTGGATGAACTCTGTTTCTACTTTCTACTTTAATTCCCAACTCCTGCCATCCTCTCTGTTCCCATTTCCTGGTTTGCCCTCAATTCCTGGTTACTCATTGGCCCAGAGTCCTGGTTTTTAGTTCATTACAAACTGCTGTCTTGAGCTTATCCTGCTGCACCAGATGTAGTCATCATAGCCCCATCTAATGAGATTCAGTGGTGTCAGACACATGAGAGTATACCAGGACATACCACATCAGCTCAGTACAACAGCACTCATGACATACCAGTTCCACATTGGACTGATGTTACATTCACAAACCTGTCAGGACGAACTGAGAGACAGACTGTCACATATTGATCTCAGCATGTCCTGTGACAATATGCTAATTCTTACAGCACCAACTGAAAGCGATTATTTACAAAAAGTAGCATATGGTAATGCTGTACATTCATAACTGCTGCTATGGAAAACATTAGCTGCAACTCATGTGCCAACATATTTAAATGTATCATTACTGCAGCATCCTCCTGTTGTGTGTGAAGGAACCAACAATATCGTCTGTGCTGAAAGTACTACAGGCTCAAAAACTGTAGGATTCAGAGACATAGCTCCAGTGTTAACCGACAAGCAATCAAAGCAACAGTTTTCTTGTAATTGTGACCAAAATCCAGAATAGCATTAAATCATAATAAATGAACAGCATATTAAGTGAAAAGCTTTTATCACTATGCTTTCACTGTTTGTCTGAAGAAATAAATTATCAGAGCCTGGTGCCTTTCAGTTGGCAGGTTATTCAATTGGGGGGGGGGGGGTATGTCACTACAGAAGAGTCATGTTTCTCAGAGGCTGCAATAATGCCCCAGGAGATGAATGGATCATGCTGGAAAAGAAGGATGTGTGAAATCCCAGTCTTTAAGAGCATGGTTTGTCAGATATTCTTGGACCACAACACCCTTGCTTTAAAATTTGACATTGTTTCTTTGAGCTGAACTGGAAAAAAATCAGGAACCGGTGTACATTAAATTATTTGGTTTGTATATTGTCAGCACCCTGGCTGCAGCATTTTGAAGTTTCTTAAATCTTTTCAGTAACAGTTCCAAATTGAGTGTGTTACAGTTACATAATATGATGAAAACTAGGGGTGTGACTAATAGTGGTAAGACCACTTTCTTCAGGAAAGGTCATAATTATTGACCAGACAAAGCTGGAGAAATTGTCCCTCACTACAGACACTTTCTTCATATCTAATGGGATTCTGAATCAAGGAGTACCCCAAAATTACAAACCTGACCTTTTTGGTGAAGGAAATGCACTACATCCAAGACATACCTTCATGCCTGAGACTGATGCTCCTCTTCTTAACATATTCCGTTTTGTCTAGCTGTCCCATCCAGAATTTTCCAGCAGATAAACAACAGTTCAATAATGCGTGTATAGGATCAGATATGTGGAAAAAAAGCAAAAAGGTGTCAAGGGAAAGAAAACAGCTCACACTAAAAAAACCCTACATAAGGCCCTTGACTGTGCTTTGGCTTCCAGAGGGAGAATGAAAATCCTGATTATTTTGTCAAGCATAAAAGTTAGGTATGCTCTCCACTGTCTATCAAGAAATGACTGTACCTAAGGACCAATAATGATCTCTGAGTGCCTACAAGAACCTTCTGAGCCATAATTTGGACCACCTACCATTACATGTGTAATTATTTATGGAGTCTCCATAACTTTAGGTTCTCAGGATGAGTACTGGGAGACATTTAATGAGCATGCCTTCCATATGTTTCAAGACAACTGCAAAGTATATCATATTTATATATGATGTGGAATAACTATACAATTGAGTAAATCCAGGTGAAAACGAAGAAGGAGAGTACAAAAGCATGTACAGGTGCTGCAAATGTCCCAGGAAATGGGAAGGACTTCATTTGTGTATTGAGCAACATATATCCTGTCATTTCACTGAGGCCAACAAGGAGTTTATTCTCATAGAAGCAAAGCAGGCTTTTAATACATCAAAAGGCAATTTTCACTCACTTTCCACTGCTGATTCTGATCAGCTTTTAGATCAAGAAAAAGTTTCCTTTGGCTTGTTACAGACTGCCAAAATAAAGCTGCTTCGGGTCTCTTTGGAGGTATGCTGTTTAAATGATGCATCCATCCTAAGAATCCGGAAGCTGCACCAAAGCTGCACTCCAGTGCTTGGGAATAGAGTATGGCTTTGGTGCGACCTCCGGACTCTTTAGGACCCATGCATCATTTAAACAGCATACCTCCAAAGAGACCCGAAGCAGCTTTATTTTGGCAGTCTGTAACAGGCCTTTATTTAGCTTACATGTTGTTCTCTTTCAAATGTTTGCACAGTTAAATGCATCATGCCCACAGTGTGCACCAACCACCACTGCATGTGTAATCATACACCAGCTGTCATGTTTACTTACATATACAATCATATGCCTCAATGCCTTAGAAAAATTAGACTCAAAATTATTCAGACCTCTCCAAAACATTCTAGCCCCCGTTTATGAGTTTAATTTAAATTTAAATGAATACATTAAATCTCTAACTATAAATAAATTGGAAGATCTACATAAAACCTTCACTGTGTATTTCTTGCCTGAAGAAAACCCTATGAAATTCATGGGGTCACCATAAGTCAACAGGAAATTCAGCTTACTCAAAGTAACAAGCAAGGTTGAGCTCTCTTTCCCTTGTTCTGCACACTAGCTGTTGAGCCACTAGCCAATATATTTCAAGCTAATGATTTAATCATGGGCCCCAAATTTGCATGTTATCAACATAAGAGCTCTCTTTATGCAGATAACATACTGCTATATTTAACTAATTTGGACTCTTTCTTCCCAGAATTTAAAAAAAAATGTTTTGAATCTGTTTCAAACTTTTTAAGCTTAAAAATCAATTTTCAGAAATCCATTATGTATATTAATGCCTCATGCCAGAATCTAATAAAATCTGTCATGAGCTGTGTCTATGGCTGGGTAAATTAGGTATTAATATAGTAATACAGAGGATATTTAATTGTATAAAGCTGTGTATTGTGGATATGAGAGATGATGAGAGTTGTAGTGTCAGGAAGAACCTTGATAGTGGTTTACAGTCAAGACAACTGCTTGGTTCAGAAAAGCAGAGTTGTGTGTGGAATTTTTTCCTAGGAGAAAAGATGTAGAGAGGAAACTGAAAGTGTTTATGGGGGGCTTGGTGACCAGTGCAATATGGATGGTGTATGATATGTATTGATTTATGGGCAAATCATAGTCAAGCCCGCAAAGTTTTAGGAAGGGGAGCTATGAATATGGTTTTTGTGTTTGTGGATGACGGTAGTTCTATCTGTAGACATCTTACCGCTAACACCAAAGTTACTGGAATAAAC
The DNA here is from genome assembly GCA_023333645.1 of Sceloporus occidentalis. NCBI lineage: Eukaryota > Metazoa > Chordata > Lepidosauria > Squamata > Phrynosomatidae > Sceloporus > Sceloporus occidentalis. Next base: position 24,392,429 of record JALMGF010000007.1, read on the forward strand.
TGTTTTCTTGCTGTTTGAAATACAGAAGGCTGGTTCACGGAACAGTGGAGGAAAGAGCTATTCTTGACACCCCCATAAAAGCATTTGTGCAGTGGAGGTTATTAACAGGTTCACAAACACGCCCCTCAGGCTTGAAGCATCTAGTACTTGTTATTTCTATGGTCATTTCCCTGATGATTCCTAGAAACTACAAGTCAGTAAACAAATGGCTACATGTGAGAATTGCCTCCTGTCCTGGGCCACAATGAACATGTCAGTACAGTGGGCCCTTGTTACCCACTGGAGTGTAGTTTTAGGACCACCACCACAACCACCCCTGTGGATATCAAAATCCATGGATGCTCAAGTCCCATTATGTACAGTGGCACAGTAAAATGGTGTCCACTGTATGAAATGGCAAAATCAAGGTACATATCAACCAGTCCAGTGCTATTCTTCCTAGTACAGTCAGCCCTCTGTATCCATGGAGTCTACATCCATGGCATCCATGGATTCAACCATTCAGTGTGTGTGTGTGTGTGTGTGTGTGTGTGTGTGTTCAAGCCATGAATGGTTGAATCCATGGATGTAGACTCCATGGATATGGAGGGCTGACCGTACTAGGAAGAATAGCACTGGACTGGTTGATATGTTCCTTTTTCAGTTAATACCTCTTATCCCTCCACAACATTACTCTACAAAATGGTAACTCATAATTAATAACTTTATATGCAGTAATAAAAAGCCTAGATTTCCTATTTGTAGATGTCTTGCTATTCCTGGCATCAAAATATATATTTTATGCATCCCAAATATGCCAGCTCAACTAAATTTATATCTATCTATCTATCTATCTATCTATCTATCTATCTATCTATCTATAATATCCTCTACAAACTGGGTGACACTAGCATTAATGAGCAATCATTTATTCAAAGCAGGTCTCCTAATTTCTTTTTAAAAAATTACCAATGTTGCTAATCCTTACCTCCATAATATTTTAGAGATGTGAAGCCATTGATCACATATATTAACTCGTCAGCCCTCTCTTATGTACCCCATTCTGGCTCACGCCATTTTTTTTCTCAAAATACAAAATTAAAAACTTTAAGAGCTGGCCTGATAAAAGCATTGCTAATATCAGAGATCTGTTTCACCAAGACAAACCTAAAATGGTCCAGGATTCGTTGAAGCTGAAGCTGATTAGACCAAATTGGTTCCAGCTTTTAACAAGTAATTTCATTTGCAAGGCATCTCGTGTTAACAGTCAAAATCTCCTGTTCCCCAACACTGTTTGAAGCATTTTGCATAAACACAGGCCTGTTACAGACTGCCAAAATAAAGCTGCTTCGGGTCTCTTTGGAGGTATGCTATTTAAATGATGCATGGGTCCTAAGAGTCCGGAGGTCACCCCAAAGCCACACTCCATTCCTAAGCACTGGAGGGCAGCTTTGGTGCAGCTTCCGGATTCTTAGGATGCATGCATCATTTAAATAACATACCTCCAAAGAGACCCCAAGCAGCTTTATTTTGGCAGTCTGGAACAGGCTATAGTCTTCATAAAAGGCATGGCCAATAGATATTTCTGAATGGTTTAGACTGGCTGTATAGGGTGAAAGAAATACTTCTCAATGAATTTGGCAAATGGACCTTCAGTGTGAAATTTCTGATTCTGAATGGCCCCACATTTGGTTCACTCCTCCATATAAATCAAGGCCAGCCAGTGCTAAAGAAAATACAGTGGGCCCCTGGTATCCACTGGGATTTGGTTCCAAGACTTCTGGTCGCTCGTCTGCTTTGCCCCTTAGTCTCAAGTAAAGAAACTATTAAATCATAAAGGAATTTCTCTTACTGTCGGGAAACCTTGGTATTGTTTCATTGCTGAATAAGTTTTGGAATATGATTCTAATGTAAAAAAAAAAAAACTCTCTCATGCTTAGAATATCAAAAGGAGCTGAAAGTGATGATGCTTTCTTGCAGCCGTGCTTTCCTTTTTTTGATTTTATTACTAACAGCAAGAAGAAGATCAAACCACCCCCTCATCAAACAGACTTCTGAAGCGGCCTTCTCAGTTATACCACAATCTGATTGGTTGAACTCAAACTTTAAAATAAATTGTACAGCACAAATCTTTCCCACTTATATTCAGCTGCAGAGACACTGATACGCAGTTTTAATTTTATTTTAGTTTCTCTTTAGTTTGACATTTATTGTTCGTTTATCACCACATCAATCTTGTTACTGTAATAACACGACCATTTAAAACAAATTAAATAAATGTGTCTCCCATTGTTCGGTGTAGCATATATTTAACTGCATGTACAGTCATCATGATTGCTTATGCTTTCTTTTCTTTTCTTTGGCTTGTGCATCCCTTTTGCAAAAAAAAAAAAATTCTGATGTGAAGCTATATAAGTCTGTGTTAAAGGATAATAAGTGTGGTGGTTATTATAGGAGTGGAAAAAAAGATTACTGAAGAAGAAGATACATAAATAAGTACCATTCCTATCCAACCCAACAACTGCACAGTAGGAAGCCCAATTTTTATAGACAAATGCTACAGATCCTAATCTGTACTTGCCCTAATTACAGCAGGTGCTACATGCGGTGTGTTTTGATATAATAAGCATGGCTAGTGTTTGTTTCTACAAATCCAATAAGCCAATCATTTCCTGATCTAAAAAGGATAACAAATTAGGGACCTAAATTCAAAGGTGTTTTTCATTCCTGCAGCAAGAGCATTCATTAACTGAGTAAGAAATAGGTGTAATGATTGCAAGTTTAAAATGTCTTTTTGTTCATTCTTTCTACACCATGATGCAATTAAATACATGTTCATAATGTGGCTTCTTACCTTTTCCCCCTTATTTTAAATAGTTATAATATTTTCTAATTTGGGAGTGATTTCAGCCACTTCATAATTTTTGGCTTTCTCCAAACAGTGACATTTTTGAGATGAGTCGACCAGAATGATACTATCATTCCAAATGGGGTGACACCATAGATTTGTTTACAGGCTTTTAAAGGCTTTACTGCATTAGAAGGTTTATTCTCGAGTCCTTTCCCAAAGATTCCTAGTATGGAATTCACCTTCTTGTAATAATTGTGGTTTTAATGTGTTTTATATATGTTGATAGCCGCCTTGGGTCCCACTTTGGGGAAAAGGCAGGATAGAAATAAAATAAATAAAACGAATCAATAATAAAATAAATAATAAAATAAATAAATAATTCAATAGCTTCCACACCCTTTGATCCTTTTCCTGGTCAGTTGAAACCAGGTCCTGTCAATGTATATATGAATTTAGCACATATTCAATGGATACTTTCTTAGATTAAACCACAATTGCCATTTTAATGCCCAGACCCAATGCTTTGAAATATCTGTTTGAGCCTTTTCAGATTCTCATCTTGTTTTTACTGCTCTGAATAAACTTTCTACTTCCTATTCCTTAACCAGTTCCAGATCTATAACAAAAGGTATGAGCAGACTTGCTGGATCTATTTTGTTTTACTGGAATGCTGAAGTCTTCCACCTACAGTTAGGCAGAAAATCTGGTGAAGGAGTCATTGATCTCTTACACCCTATGAATTATATACAGTGGAAAGTCGAAGGCTTTAATGGCCAGCATCCATAGTTTTTTGTGGGTTTTTCGGGCTATGTGGCCATGTTCTAGCAGAGTTTCTTTCTGATGTTTCGCCAGCATCTGTGGATGACATCTTCAGGGAATGCTTTGCCTGGAAAAAGTTTGTTGTATATATACTGTGAATGCAGGAGTGATTTGCATGTGTATTGTTCTGTGTTAATGGCCGGCCTCAGGCTGGGAGGCTAATGCAAAAGAGGATTAATATCTGCTAATTGGTGATCATTATCTGCTGGGAAAGCCCCTGACTCTGAATGGTTTCCCATTTGCATTTGCTGAGTCCTTATTTTGCTATTCCTCGGGACCGGTAGCCAAATTTTGTTCACTTTAAGGGTTTCTTCTTTCCGGCTGAAATTGTCCAGGTGTTTGTGGATTTCAATGGCTTCCCTGTGCATCCTGACATGGCAGTGGTTGGCATGGTCCAGAACTTCAGTGTTTTCAAACAGTATTTTATGCCCAGGATGGTTTGTGGCATGTTCTGCTACTGCTGATTTTGCTGGCTGGCCCAGTCTGCAGTGCCTCTCGTGTTCCTTGATTCTGGTTTGCACGCTGCGTTTGGTGGTCCCTATGTAGACTTGTCCGCAGCTGCATGGTATGTGGTAAACTCCTGTGGCCACAAAAAGCTATATATACAGTGATATATATAGATCAGGGATGTCACTATGAGGAAGGCTATACCAGATGTCGCAATGCTGCTCTCCAAATCTCTGTCTTTTGGTAGAAATGGGCTGTGGCATTCGCCTGCATCCTTTTAAAACCCTGGAGCGCAACCAAAGAGAAGGCGTGAGTGGGGCCAGTCTCAGTGGGAGAAGAAAGGATAGGCCTCGGGGTTGGTTTTTTTTATTATTACTCTTTTAAATTCTCTTTTAAAGCATCACATCTTACCAGATTTTCACTTTAGTCACATGAAATGATGTAAATGTAAATACATTTAGGCTGTGCTTAAGATGTAATTTAAAGGTATAATTTTAATTTTATTACCTTTTTATTTCACAACTATTGTCATTACATTCAGTGATATATGGCAGTTATGATTTACAAGTAACATCAGTAGAAACATTTTTAAGGATTCTGTATGATATAGTATGGGAGGGGGATGACACCATGAGTTACTGCACTGGGTGATGCCAACCCTAGTGATGCCTCTGATGCAGATCTATATGGTATTACTAGAGATTGCACATGACCCACTATTTTCTCCATGGCCTGAAACAGACAGGCCAAATAGAGTGGCTTCCAGCCAATTTGGGAACATGGCTTTTAGATGATGCATGCCCCCGAAGAAGCCGGAAGCTCCAAGGCTATTTAAAGTGTCTCAAAGCTATTGGCAAAAGGAGCAGATTTAATCTGCTCCTACTGGCAGCCAGTTTGGGTTCAGAATGGCGGCCTGCTTTGGGAGCAGGCCATCTGGTTGCAGCGGTCCCAGAATGATTGTGGCTAGAGCAGCCAGAGATCGTTCCTCCCAGGCCATCTGCTTTGGCCCCATGACCAAGTTTGCTCAGGAGCCTTTGTTGAGGGACTTGGCAATAGCCTCATGATAATGTACTTTGCTTCTTTCTTCTGAGCCACATAGGAGCAAAAGACATCACCAGAAATGGCCTTCAGAGTATTGTAAGTGACTGCAAGGCTGTAGGTAGGAAAGTGAAGGAATGTGGGCTGAAAGGTGCTTATTTCTCTACTCCTTTGTGCTGAAGGTTGTGACCCATAAACAGAGGGAGTTCTAGGCCTGAATCATCAGGAAAGACACGCACTATAGTCTGTGCTTTCAAAAAGGATTCAGGGGACCACAGCTGAAGCATGAGTAAGCAGTGTGACGCAGCAGCAAAAAAACTAATTATTGGTTAAATGAACAGATGTATAATATTCAAAAGAAGGGAAGTAAGGATACTACTGTATTCTGCTATGATAACATCTTGCCTGGAATCCCATAAAAAAGTGCAGTTTTAAAAATACATCAGCCTGCTGGAATATGTCCAGAGATGGTCAACAAAGATGATGAAGGTTTTGGAAACCAAAGCTGGTTTACCCAAGAAGCTTGGTAAGATTAGCCTGGAGAAGAGAAAGGAGATTGTGGTGAGAGGGAAAGCCCTCTTTTATTCATTGTTAATAATAATAATAATAATAACAACAACAACAACAACAACTTTATTATGGCCATTTGGCCAGTACAATTATTCATTGTTTGATGGCAAAGGACCAGAAACATGTGTGTTTTTTTTTAAAATAAACTCCAGCTTTTTATTTGTTTGGACAAAAACCAAGCATAAAAAGACAGAAGATGGAAAAAAGTCAAGTCCTGCTATCTGCAAGCATTGAATTTACAGTGTTAAAAGTGCTAGTATTTCAGATGTTCCCTGAAACCAGGAGCATCACTGGATCAAAGGAGGGGAACACCCAGCGGGGCTAGGAAGGGGGCAGAGCTTTCCACTGCTACCACTGATGCCTCACATCAGTGACATCAACTGTAATAATAATAATAATAATAATAATAATAATAATAATATTTATATCCCACCTCTTCCTTTTTGGGGATCAAGGTGGGTAACAACCGAGTTTAAAATACAAATAACTAACAAGGTCTCCCCTCCCCCTATCCCACCCTCCTTAAAATATCAATTTGTAAAATGAGATCAAATAATACAACATCATAAAATATCAAAGAAATATTGTTCATTACACGGTGACAACAAAACATAGGAGCACATATGGACCGGTTTCTTCATTCATAACCTGGTCCATCTGGATAGGCGAGCCTGAAGAAAGTCATTTTTACTGCCTTCTTAAATGCCTCAATTGAGGATATTTGGCAGATTTTTTCAGGGAGGTTATTCCAGATTTTTGGAGTGGCAACAGAGAAGGTTCTTTGGGACGTTGCCACTAATCTAGTTCTGCTCGACATTCTTCCCCAAAGAAGTAGTGATGCCACTGCTTTTCCAACCAATCACCATTTGAGTATTTTCTTAGCATGTAGTGATCACATACATGCATTTCTTAGTAACACTTATCAAATTAGCACAAAGTGTCTAGTGATGTCATTTCACCTGAAGCAGTTGCTTTTATTTTTTGTGGAGTTAAGCTGCGTTTAATATTGCATACTCTGATCTCCCCAGTGTGATCTTTCCAGTGTATTCTAACTAGGTGTTTTCTTAATACAAAAACCTGTATAGTTACAGCTACTCGTTTCTAATTAATGGTATTTTTATTGCTTCTAGGTAAAGCCATATTTTAATTGCTTCTAATTAAGGTCACCTTTTAATTTTTATGACAACTCACCACTTGTATCTGAACTTTTCCCAAAAGGTCTTGAAACACTTTTACATTCTTTGGCCTTCAAGTAGTTCCAAATCAGTAAGTCTAAATGTGACACCATGCAACTGTGAATATTGTTGCCTAGTATTTTATGTTGTACATATGAGAAGTAAACAATTCATAACACAACAAAATACCATTCCCAGCAACAGTATTATTAACCCAACACCCAATAATCTCATTAGCAAGGAGTGTAACCAGTCCACCTCATAGCTGGATGCCAATCCCACCAATCTCTTTTCATTCATTCTTCCTTTTGTAACCTCTGCAACTTTGCCTTTATCTTATTAATGGCATTTAGGTGTGCCATCATATTTGCTGTTTGATCACTCACATTGGTGCAACTTCCAGTGCCTATTCTCCTCCCTGGCTTGCTAACAGGTAATCTAAGGTCAGACGGTTTTGTAGAGCAACCTCCCAAATTTTAGTAACTTCTTCTAGGAGGTCTGTAATTGCTGTAGCATTTTCATGTGTAAACCACAGAAGGATATCTGTTATTCTTTTAATATAATACATGATTAGTTCTTGCCACATGCATAAGAAGTCCTTTGGACCAAGAATCTCCTGTTGCACTAACCACTGGCGGTTTGACAGTTTGTTCAAGGCAGGCTGACTGTCCCACTTACTATGATTCCTGCCTTTAGGGATGACAGTAATGATCCTAATACCAAGAGCCACAACTCCTAAGTAACAAATTACTTTACCACATAAATGAAATATACTGTAAGTTTGGGCTTTATGACCACAAATACACTCATGTGTTTTCCTGAGTTTAAGGTGACTTCCCTTGCTTTTAATAACATTTATCAATTTACTTTTTATAATTGGTGTCTCGTGTAAATACATGGAGATAAGATTGATAGGTTTACTCATTGTAATGTTTGAGTAAATAATTATTGAAACAGCTGGCGTTAATTTGTGTAACATGGATAGGCAGCTGATTTATTAGCATATATGGGGATCCTTTTTGTTACATTTTTGTGCAATAATCACACTCTAGATTTCTAGGTTTCTGTGATTTTACATTAGAGATCAGTATTTCGATGTTTTTACTATATACACTTTATATTGCTGTAGTATATCCCATAGAAGAGTGAGAAATTCTGTTTAAAATATTCAGGATGACTCATTTCTAGTATTTCAGTTATTTTGGTGGTTTTACGTACTATCAGAAAAAGTTCTGTCAAACTCAAATGAAATATTTTTCATTTACATTTCTCTTCTTTGCATTTTTTCACAAGATAATGGGTGTTATAGAAGACCAGATAATTATTTTTAGCTGCCTCAATACAGAATAAATTATTAAATATGTTGTCAAGAATATATTCTGCTCAATTCTGGGTCATCTGAGCATTTGTCTCCACAATGATAGTGATGACAGTAATGTTTCTGACATAAGTGTGTTAAATTTTTAGCCTACTATTGTATAGGTTCACTATGTACAGTCAGTCCTCCTTATCCACAGATATTTTTACCCATGGATTTAAGTATCCATGACTTGAAAATATTCAAGAAATATAAATTCCAAAAAGCAAACCTTGATTTTGCTGTTTTATATAAGGAACACCTACTACTGTGGCATTGTATTTAATGGGACTTGAGCATCCATGGATTTTGGTATCCACAGGGGGTCTTGGAACCAATCCACAGGAGATACCAAGGACCCACTGTATAGGAAATGTGCAGTAAACATTGTATCATCATTTACAGTATGTGCATAATATTATCTACTTTATCACAGGGATCCATTCATTTTATTGTTGTTTGATTGATTTTTAATAATCTGCACCTCAAATCTCATTTTGCTTCACAGTCATTTTAAATCAACAAATAAAACTTGTAATTAGTGACCCTCTCCAAATATTTCAGTCACATATGATTTCTCCTTTGGGTAAGTATTAATGAATAGAGGGGGACGGACGTCTCTGATACAGTCATTTTCAATTTAATTTATGTAGTTGTGCATAGCAGCAGCATATCTTATGCAAAAAATACTTAACATTGCAAAGTACTATACAGAAACAGTTTAAAATACAGGCTGCCACTTGCTGATTTGGTTTCTAAGTTAAGTCGAAAAAATTAATTTCAGTATATTTCGCGTTCTTCTTCTTCTTTACACTTTATGACTGCTATGCTCTAGGGCTTTTAATGATTATTGCATTTTGGGATAGCTGATAAAAATTTACATGAATTATTTTGTTGTTGGTTTTTGCTTTTCAATAACCAGATTATTTTAAAAATGGTTTGTTAGACCAGTATTTCGAGATCTCTGTGAATTTGTTTTTTAAAATGTACATGTGTATTCCACTTGCTAAACCATTTTCACTAAAAACAATGTTCATACGCCTTTCATGGAAGAGGAAGTAATTGAATTGAGTTAACTTTAATGACCCAACGAAATGATATATGTGTATGTTCATATATAACAGTAAATAAAAGAAGTTGTAGTTCCTTCTCTGTAATCTTATATAGATAAAGTGAACAATATCTAATATTTGTATTCCATTCATTTTAATATTTGGAAAAATGCAGGCTAACCAGCCAGCTGGGAAACATATTTCCCCATATTTGCTAAACCAGATGATGTTCAACAATGCTATTGATTAGTAGCTGTTATATTAAGAAGCCAACAAATTTTGGTATTATTGTATATAAGCCAATCCTTGTATTTGGCAGTCAGAAATGCTCATATTTCTTGTTTCCTAATAGGCACAAAGGGCCAAATAAATGTTGTTTTATTTTCAACTTTTGGTACTTTAAATATTGTACTTTATGTCAAAAACTGTGCTGTCCTTCTTTAGGGAAAACTGTCGTGGTTATTTCACATATCCTTCCAGATTTCTCTTTCAACTATTCGACAGAAACCTATTGTAGTGATTTTGAAAAGATGGCAAAATTCCATTGAACCACTTCAGATAGACCATTGAGATTTTAAAATGAAGTTAAATACAGATGATTCTCTAGAGGAGCTGGGTTATATGCCACTTCTTGAAATACTATGAAGCATTCCAGTTGGCACAACAAATGAAGTTTATTAAAATAGACAATTTGCTTCATAGACATAGTTACTTAGAACAGGCTCCATATGGTTCTTCAATTTTCCTACTGAACACTCGAAAATATTGTACTAGCTTAACAAGCACATTCACAAGGGAAATGTTAGCTATTTGGCAAAAATACAGAAAACTACTAGCTCCACCATTCTGTCCCTTTTTCAAGTCCAAACTGTAATTTGCTAGTGGAAAGTAACAGGCAGGTTAGGAATCAGATACCTCATTATAAAAGACAAGCTTCTTACAACTAGTCAGTTACAAGAAAACCTGGAAGAGTTAATTTATTGAAGCCTTAACTATTCATGAAACATTCTGTGAAAATAATACCAATAAATCCTGAGGACTAGTCTCAAATATTTACGAAGTCATTACAGGGGAATCATGTGGCACACAAAAAGGGACAAATCAGTTTGGGAATGAAACCTAAAAATATCTATTTCTGATGAGAACAGAGGAGAAATTTGGAGCACCACGCCATATAAAACAAGTTTACTCACTCCAAAGAACTAGTGACCAAAACAATTTAGAGATAGTATTTAATACCTACTAAGCCACACAAAATTAACAGTGCAATTTCACACAGATGTTGGGCAGTATGAGGGAGCAGGCACTTTGGAATACATGTGGATCCTTTGCCTTATTATTTCAGGATTTTGGGATAAAAGTCTAAGGCCCAAAATAGAGGAGTAGGAAAAAGTGACTTTATCCTGCTTTCCCCCAAAGTAGGACAAACCCTTGCTGCCCACACAGCCCACTCCCAAGATGAGCCAAATACGCATGAGTTAACCACATGGGGTGGTGTCAAGCTGGGTATGTTTTGGTTGCCTCCCTACCATATATGCGCACCGTCACACAAACTCACCACCTACGACCTCCAAGTACCTACCACATCCGCCCAAATGCCATCCCATTGCATGGCCACCCCTTTGATTGACCATACAGCCGCATGTGCAATGCCCTGCCTGTACAGGACATTGGTGCATTGGTGTGGGAGTGATAAATTGGCAAAGCATTATCATAGAGGCCCCTACATGCCCCCTTTTCACCATGCCTCCCTGTTGGACTGTTTGGTTTGTATATATTGTAATTACATCCATTGAAATTGTTTCACTTTTCATTGCTTTGCTTTGCCACAGCCCTGCACTTGTGCCACGGTATTTATATTCAGCAGCAAAAAGCCAGGTAAAATATGTGTATTTTTTAATTTATTTTTTTACTAAAGGCAAATAGCAACTATAGGAGGAAAAGCTGATTGTTGTTAGTAGTAGTAGTATCACAAAAGTGGGAGAAATTTAAATCTTTCATCCTATGTTTTAGTCATGATAAACATCCATCTTCTGTAGTTGATATTTGCCTTGGAATTACACATCCTATTGATGTCAGTTTTGACTCTTTGGCCTAAATCAAATTATTACTGTCAACTAGCATAAACCCATGGAATAAATAGGGTTTACCTAAATGACTTATTCAGCAATTGATGGAATAGTTCAGCCATTATTGTATTTAGGCCTTTTTCCCCAATGTAGATAGCAGCATTTCAATCCTTCCATGAGGGAAACAATGCAATACAATGACAGAATTTGATGTGTGTCAGCTATGACATATAGGTACATCAGTATTTTGCATGAGAAGCCAAAATCTGAAAGAGTATAGTGCTCAGTTATACTTTTTGTCATAATGTATTAAGGGCTAGAACAACATGAATTTCCTTACAAAGACATGGTAAACTAATACATTTAGTAGGGTTTTTTCTCTCTCCACACCATGGTCGTTTCCAATAATTCAACAATGTGAGTTGATATTTTCTATTTATTTGGACACTAAAAACAGCAAAGGTAAGCTATGAAATATACAGTTTATCACCACTCCAAAAATCCTCTATAGGCAATAGTTTAGGACTATGTATTTTAACGTTTCTTTTTTTCTGGAAGATTTTTCCAGGCGAAAAATTCTAGTGTTGTATAGAAATTATAAACAAAACACTATAAACTAAAAACTAAGGTTTTTAAGGTGTGTATTTTTAACATATTCAATTTTAAGTCATACAAGTATACAGTTATATAATCTATATACAAAATAAGCTGTCATACATACAAATAAATAGATAATACGAACAACAGCAACTTAACAAGCATCAACAACATAAAATAACATAAAAAGCTTTCACCAAACTTATTCGTAATCTTCTTTTATGAATCTTCCTTTCTGTCTTAATGGTAATGTTTCTCGTGCCACTTTGCAGATTGTTAGAAATGTCCATAGAAGCACCGGACTTTATCACACAGGAGGCAAGCGTCATGAAAATGTGATTAAAACGTGGTAATAGCACAATCGGGGGGAAGATAATTACCCCCCCCCCCCGCATGCTTCTCCCATTCGTGTCCCATGCATAAACTGTAATGGACATGTCTTTGGGTAATAATGGAAACTCATGTTATTACCCAAAGATGTGTCCATTACAGTTTACGCATGGGACACAAACAGGACACGCACACGGGTGTTATAATCATCCCCCCATTCGTGCTATTACCACGTTTTAATCACATTTTCATTGTGCTTGCCTCCTCTGTGTGATAGCGTCCACTGAATCCCCATCTTTTCAAGTATTATTTTATGGGAGAAGATATTCATTTTGCCTGTGTGGGTTGTTTTTTTGTTTGTTTGTTTGTTTGTTTTAATCCAAGAGTAGATACCTGGAAGCATTTTAAAAAAACCCTCTCTTCTTGACATCGCTTCTATGCAGCATACACGCAGTGTGTAGCATTTCTTCTTATAAACCAATCAAATGTCCAAATTTGAGTTGATCTCACTCATTAATTCCTCCCCATGTAACAAAGCTGTTAGTTCTATTGTGGAAATATTTTATCCTAATACTGTATGTTTTACAGCTGAGTCTCCAGAGCTTTATCAAAGACAGCCACTGCATATGGTAAAGGAAAAGACTGCCACATGGCACATGAACCCTGTAATTAGCTCTCCTTCCTATCTCTAAGCAGTAATTAAATCTTCCATTTCTGCTCAGTTGCCCAGTTTTACAGTACTTTGTTAATTAATGGCTCAGCTCAGTACGTCTTTATCTCTTGAATCAAAACATTTTATTCAGATAAAGAAAATAGCATAATCCATTATTTTGCGCAGGAGCATATTAAAGGAAAGAACAATAATACAACATAGTTTGATTGCGATGACACCTCTTCTTTGTCATATGAAATGGGTTAAGGGAAATTTTCAATTGGTGTGAAAGGATAATTTTCCATATATGGGCTTTCTCCCTCCCATTGTTGCTGATCAGAAATTTTAAACCAAAATGCATCCAGTATTGAGTCATGAACTAGGTGGAAGGGGCTCTCAGTGTTTAAGATAGCTGTAATTATATGTAAAGTAGGAAATCCAGTATTTAGTGGCAGAGAAGTTTTAAAAAAATTAAAAATATAAATCTTTACATATGAACCCATTTAGTAGTGCATACCATGTTCCTCTTAAGGACAGTGGCATACCTACCATATTTGACACCTGTTTCACATCATTTTTTAGCACACACCCCAAATTATTTTCAATAATAATCATGAAATGAAAAAATAATGGCCAGAATAGAAACTAGGCAGCCAAAGTTCTCTTTTATTGACCTTTATATATACAGCGTTCCAAATCCTCCGCGTAAGGGGAAATCTGCGTGTGCTCACGCCCCATTCAAATCAGTGGAGCGAATGCTCATGTCTTGGAGCGGCGCATGCGCAGGGGTGTTTAGATCATTGCTTTAATTGCAGTGCGGCTTCCGTGTAAGCTGGAAGCTGCGTATAGTGTGGCTGCGTATGGCTTGAGTGCACTGTATAATTAATTAACCAATTAATTAAAAATTAATTGTAAAAAAGTTATACCTTCCCCTCTCCACTTTGCCAGACTTAGCATCCCCCACAGTTCCAAATTTCTTCCACTTTCAATCCAGTGTTAGCAGCCTGATGGATCCACCTTCTCCCCAACCCTGTCCTTCTCCTCACCTTCTTTCTCAGCCATGCAAAAGTAACACTGCAGATGCTAAGTCTGGCAAAGTGGAGAAGGGAAGGTGGTTTTTTTTAATTTATATACCGCTATTCCAAAGATCATAGCAGTGAACAGCAAGTAAGCTAATTTGCCCCCAACAGTCTGGGTACTCATTTTAGCGACCTCGGAAGGATGCAAGCCTGAATCAAGCTTGGGCCCTGTGCTGGTGTTGCTTTTGCCTGGCTGAGAGGGAGAGGGAGAAGTAGGAGAGGGGAAAGGGGAAAGGTGGATCTTCTGTGGTCATCAGGGTACTAACATTGGATTGAAAGGAAGGAGTTTCGAAATGCAGGGGATCTTTTTTAAAAAATTAAAAAGAATAAAAGCTTTCTTAAAAAAAATTGAAATTGAAATTTTAATTTTAAAAACAAACACCCTGGTACCTCTCCTTTCTCCTTCCACTGAGCCTCACCCCATTCACGCCATCGCTTCAGCATTTTAATGAGACACAGGCAAATGCCACAGCCCATTTCTGCCCAAAAGCAGATGTTTGAAGAACAATGGTGTCGCCCCCATTAGGGTGTTACCTGGTGAGGTCCACACTCCCTGCACCCCTCTAATGATGCCACTGCTGGGCATGCCAGTTCTACTCCTACATCAAGTAGTAGGACAGCTCTGCCATCAATTAAAGACAATGGCCTGTTACAGACAGCCAAAATAAAGCTGCTTTGAGTCACTTAGGAGGTATGGTATTTCAATGATACATGCGTCCTAAGAGTCCAAAGGCCGCACCAAAGCCATGCTCCAGTCCTAAGGACTGGAGTGCAGCTTTGGTGAAGCTTCCAGACTCTTAGGACTCATGCATCATTGAAATACCATACCTCCAAAGTGACTCGAAGCAGCTTTATTTTGGCTGTCTGTAACAGGCCAATGTCAAATAAAATGTGTTCCTCTTTAAGCTACCACAAGACCTTTTCCTCCAAAAGACAAACACAACTAAGTCCCTGAAACGTCTGCTTTCCTTTGTAAATGCACAAGTTCAAAGCAAGTAATAATCCAGTGTGGCACACCTGTTCCCCCATTAACACCACCAGCAAATTACTTTAAAGACCCATAGATGTGTCTGAGCAAAGGCTTCAAAACATCAAGAACAAAAACCAGGAAATGTGGGATTATCACTTCCCAAAGAACTTTAGTTTATTATTTGAAATTAATTACAAGAAATCTAATCAGTAAACATCTCCCGTTCTTCAATGAGCATCTATCTATCCTCTTGCAGGCTTTCTCTCATCACCTTTGCATCTGGAAGTGTCCAGGAGTACATCTAAGCTATAGAAATAATGCTGCTTGACACCTCTTTAACTGCCATGGCTCCACCCTACAGCAGCAGCACTCTTTGGCAGAATAGACTAAAAACCTTGTAAAACTGCAAATACCAGGATTCCATAGGACGGAGCTACAGCACCTAAAGTACTGTCAAGGTGCATTATTTCTGTGGTGTAGATGCACCCCAATTCAGCTCTCAAGGAGCTTACAATAAATTTTACATTTTCTGGAAACCCTGTAATTATTGCCTTGTCTTTGCCCTATGTAATGGTATGCTTACAGCTTACAGCTCTGCAGGGAAAACTCCTCCAAAAGCAAGTTCTCTCCCCTCTTTCCAAAACTAGAGGCTCTCTTTTTCTCATTTTTCTCTTTTTCTGCACTCTGTCTCTGCTTCCAGCAGGCAAGAGACTTGCATTTTCAAAATGAAATCTTAAAATCTAG
The DNA here is from genome assembly GCA_023333645.1 of Sceloporus occidentalis. Lineage (NCBI taxonomy): Eukaryota > Metazoa > Chordata > Lepidosauria > Squamata > Phrynosomatidae > Sceloporus > Sceloporus occidentalis. The sequence continues at coordinate 24,408,158 of JALMGF010000007.1, forward strand.
GCCAGCTAATGATCCTAACAAGTACTAAATACAATGCCTAGAAGCTGGATTTATTCCAATCAATCTGATCATATGGGAACCATACAATATGACCCTTTGATGTCCCCTACCCCACCTGTGGAAAATCTCCACTGGATTCTCCATTATGCAGAGAAGAAAAGGCTACTAAGGATGGCAATGGCAAACCTCCTCTGAAGAAACTTACCAAGAAAACCCCATAATAGAGTCACCTTAAGGCTGGCATAAGTCAGAAATGACTTGAAGGCATGCAACAATGAGCAAAGGAAAAAGAAGAAGGAAGGGAAGACACTACAGCCTCTTTCAAACTGATTTATATTTTACTATGAGCTTTTGTGGACATTAAGCCTCTTTCTCAGTTATTGCATCTGGGGAAATGGATTGAGATCCACAAATATCCATGCCAAAATATCAATCAGTCTTAAAAAGTGTAAAGTCGAAGGCTTTCACAGCTGGCATCCTTCATTTTTTCGGGCTATGTGGCTGTGTTCTGGAAGGGTTTATTCCTGACATTTCACCAGCATCTGTGGCTGGCATCTACATGTTAATCTGTGTATTGTTCTGTTGTTGAATGGCAAGGCCTCAGCGTGGTCTATTTAATTAATGATCCATTGTCTGCTGGGAAATCCCCCTGACCCTGGATGGTTTTCATTTGCACTGCTAGGTCTTGATTTTTTCAGGACTGGTATCCAAACTTTGTTTATTTTAAGGGTTTCTTCTTTCCTGTTGAAGTTGTCCAGATGTTTGCGGATTTCATTGGCTTCCCTATGCATTCTGACCAGATAGTTGTTGGTATGGTAAAGAATTTCAGTGTTTTCAAACAGCATTTTATGCCCAGGATGGTTTATAATGTGTTCTACTGTTGATTTTTCTGGCTCACCCAGTCTGTAGTGTCTCTTGTGTTCCTTGATTCATGTTTGAACACTTTCTTTGATGGTCCCTATGTCGACTTGTCTGCATCTGCATGGTATGCGGTAAACTCCTGCAGCCCTTGAGAGGGTCTCTTCTCTGCTTTGCTGAGCGCAGCATTTGCTGGATTTTCTTTGTCGATTTGTAGATCATTTGGAGGTTGTGTTTCCTCACCAGTTTCCCTTTTCTGTGTGTGACTCCTTTGATGTAGGGTAAAAATACCTTTCCTTTGGGTGGTTGTTTGTCTTCACTCCTATGGATTTTTCTGCATCTGGCAGCCCTTCTGATGTCTCAGCTGGAGTAACCATTAGCCTGTAAAGCCCAGTCAAGGTGCTTCAAATCATCTTCCAGGAAGTGGGGTTAAGTCTTAAAAAGGGCTGCTGGATTCCTCCCCCCCCCCTTTTTTTTTTTCCCCTTCTGCAGCCATAGACTAGCAGGGCTACTTCTTTCAAGATAAATGGTGCTTGCCATGGGTTAAGCATGAGTAAAACATCCCTAAAGCATGAGGGTATCGAAGCCAGTTGCGCTTCTGAAACATCAGAGAAACATCCCCTCGCCTGTACCATCCTTGAATTGTTTGTGGAGCAGCCATTTTCCTATTAATAGGAACATTAATAGGAAATGGCTGCTCTACAAACGATTCAAGGACAGAAGAGGTGAGGGAATGCTTCACTGACATTTCAGAAGCATGACCAGCTTTCACACCCTCACACTTCAGGAACTTTTACCGATGCTTTACTGGTACTTCACCCATGGTAAGCACTGGTGTGAAAATCTTCATTTTCAAAAGGAAGCAGCATCTAACATCCTATCACATCCATGTCCTCCCTCCTTTTTTGCCTTACTCAAGGATGTCCCAAGAGAACCAGGGTAGGAGACCATCTTGACTTGATGCAGACTGAAAACTGATATCTGCTTCCCTTTCTGGTGCCTCAGGGAGGGAGGGGGCAGTGAGTAGACAATATTGCAACCCTTATTTTGTTTACCAGGGTGGAGAGACCCCTTCCTCTCCCCATTGGAACATCACTGCTTGAGAAGAAAATCTTTTTGCAGAGAAAGAGGTGTCATATATAAAAACCTGTGGGATCTACATGTTCTGAAGCAGTAGGCAGAACACCATTTTATAGTATCAGCATCCATCTAATATGTGTTAGAAGGATATGGTGAACAGGAAGTCACCCCAGCTGCTAGAAATTTTTATGTTGCCCCTGTTCAAGGCTGCTTTTCATAATCCCACTAAAGAAAATTGCATTTTATCTCCCTTTCCTTGACCATATTCAGATTTCTAGAGTCCTTCCTAAAGCCCCAACACTCCAGTGACAAGGCCCAAGCCTTCCACGGCTTTTAAGCAACCCTAAGATGAAGGTATCATGATTTCTACATCAATACAAAATCAGTCTGTACTCCATTATTTCCTTTAATGAGTGATCCACCAAAGATATTGGGAAAGTGTAACTTAACTTTTTAGCATGCTTGTATGAAAGATAGGAACCTCCATTTGTTTATTTTTTATATATTTTTGTTAATATATAAACTAGATATTCTGATTCCCAGATAATAAAGACATTAAATTTTCACATTAAACCATAAACCAGAGGAGCAGTATTAACAGAACAGAACAGTCTTCCTTTGCCATTTAAAGTACTGGGAAGTTTATCTCTCAGGAGAGAGTTCCACAGCTGGAGCTGCCCAGCTTTCACATCCATATATAGAAATTAGAAATACTATGGCATGGATGATTCTGATCGTAGTATTTAATTATATATCTTTATCCTTGAGGATCTTTCTTGAGGGTCTTATCTAGTTCCTTCAAAGCCATACATATAAGTCTGTGTCTTCTGATTTCTTCAATACAGTCTCCATTAAATGTCCCTTTTCACTTGCTGTGTGTGTGTGTGTTAGATTGCATGCCTTTCATTGTTAAGTACCATGAACACTGATGGTGCTATATAAATAATTAAATAGTGATGATGATGATGATGAAACAGTGCAGTTAGCTACTCTTTTTAGCTATATGTATGTGTGCCGGTGTGCGCACACACATATGGTCCAGTATATGAACACATATGAACCTTGGATTTGTTTCCAACCTTAAGAGGGGGAAAAACACATGTTCCTTAGGAGAGAACAAAAGTAAAGAGAAACATAGGAAATATTGTGTTAGCAAAGCTGATTAATTTTGGCTGGAGTACTCTGTTCTTAAAACAAGTCAGTAGAAGCCAGACTGGACAGTGAACCTAGCTATTAGGAATAAGGTACTGTATTCTGGTGATGGATTCTAATCTCCCTCCATTTGTCAAATCCTGCTGTTTGTGAATTATTAAATTAGGTGTTCACAATTTAAAATGTTTAGTAGAGTGGAAATAGGCGTGTGGGGGGATAAGTACTGCTTTCAAAAACAGGGCTAATTCAACATTTCCCCTGCCTTTAGAAATCACATGTAATTATTATTCACCAGGAATGCCTATATTTCTGGGCAATTCAAATTCTACATACTTACTGCCTATTGTTATAAACAACGGAGTTTACAATAATTTGGCATGCCAAGAGTTTATGTGATATTTGACCTCTGGTTTTAACATTCTTTTTTAACATTAACCTAACTATAACAAATTATAGTTTCTATAACTTCAATAACATTGCTATAGTTTCTATGATGTACCAATTTTTAATGTTTTGATTTGCTGTGTTGATACATGTGATTGCAGCAGCCAGTTTACTTTATTACTATAGTTACTGTGATGCAGGGGAAAGGAAACTATCACATCAAATGTTCTTAAAACAGAATTGTAAAAAAGCATTGTATCTTTTGTACATACAAAAAAACAGGCATTTAAGTCTGAAAATCTTGTCCCTGCTGCTGAATTCTGAAATGTCATGCCTGGAAGGGAAGGAATGGCAGTGAGAATGTTAACAAGAGATGACTATGACAGTTGCACTTGCTAGGGTTGTGTTTTGTTACGGCTGGAAACAAAGGCCAGCTATTAAATAAGGACTTTGTTTTAAAAGCGGGTTTGTTGACAAGGGATTTGGAGAGAACAAGAATAAGGAAAAGGAAATGTGGCACCATGTCGATCTTCTCAAGAAAGCCATTCTTTTTTTTTTTTAACTCATTTTACCATCTGACTTTACAAAAACATTATTTTTTACAGCACTACGTTCGGGAACCTGCTTGTTGTTCAGTTGCCTTTAACTTAAAGCTACACATATCAGTTTATTTAACTGAGTGCAGACTCACATTTTTAAATTAGTGCATGAAATACTGTCTAATTATAATACTTTAATTAGTTCTCTTCAACCACTATTAACAGTTTCCAAAAGTAATTCTGCTAGAAATAAACCAATACGCCATCAGAATTGGTTTGACTTAGAAAATTAGTGCATGATAATCCATAGTGATATATTTCTGAGAAACTGGCGGCTTCTTTGTGTATGGCGTGTCCTCTTCCAATTAGACCTTTTGCCACCCCTTTAATTTCTAGGTAGTCCATGTAGATCTTAAGCTTTTACAATTCTATTACATTAGGAAGTGACATTCCAGGCCCTTGACAAGGGCTTTTGTTTAGTAATATTTATAGCAGCTTCTCGTCATTGTAGAGCAAAGGCGATTGCCCTGCCCTCTGGCCCCCTTCTTAAGCAGATTTTAAGCTGAAGCTCTTCTCATGTGGCACTAATTGAAATGATTGGTGGAAGGGTGTGTTGTGAGCACACTCTGTCTGACTCTAGCTTATCTGCTTGGGGGCTAAAGGGGGGGTGAGAGAATGCAAATCTTTTGCCTCGCTTCAGCAAGGCTCAGGACAACCTGGCCATCTGTCCATTTGTGGAATTGGGAGACAAACACAGAATTGGTGCTGAGCTACAGCTCCACAGAAAGAACGAGAAATTGTCTTCAGACTCTGCCTGAGAATTTCATATGAGGTTCCAGCTCTGAAACCCTCTCAGCAGGTCAGTCCGCTCAGTCTGATGTACGTGTTCAGAGATACCAAGGATTTCGACACCAAATCGTCAGTGCGGGCAATGGTTTTCTTAAATCTTAAGTCAAAAGCTTAAAAGAAACACTTCCTTCGAGTGTTAAGTCTCTAAAGTACAGCCTTACATTTTGTCCACTTCCATTGCTGATTTCATCAGCGATGTGTGTGCCTTACTTTCTGGGGCTGCTGACAGCCGAGCAACTTAAGAATGAGCAAGCTTGAAAAAAAGATTTAAAACTAGCACAATACTTGAAGAGTGATTTGGGTTTTTGTACACATGTGGCTTATCATCTGAACAAGAGAACAGTGTTAAAATATGTATTAGGAGTTGTCATCTGCAATGTGTTGACTTCACCTAGGTGAGTAACCCAGCTTGAATCTCTGAGGATTTAAATGCTGTAATGTCATTTAGGATTCATCTTGGGTTGTAATAAGCGGTTTGGGATTTGACACAAAGTCAGGGAAGAAAGCTACTCTGTCATGAGTTGCTGGGGTTTGAATTTGGAGAATTTTGGGCGCACTGTATGCTTGCATTGGAATTGCAACGTGACATTGAAATGCAGAAAGCCCATATAGAGTTTCGAAGTCGGAAGGGAAATGGGCATATCTTAGGTTTTTATTTTTCTTTCCCTTTTTATGGGTCTAACATAATTTGCTGATGAAAACTTGTGAAGTATTAAAGTAAATCATTGTTTTTATTAGTTTCTTTTGTAACAGAACAGATTAACAATTAAACTCTAGTACAGTATAAATTACCAAAAAGCTAGTACTTAGATTTCCTCATACTATTTTATATAAATGCCATCTGCATACTTTGCGTTATTAAAACATATTTTCTGATACTTTGTTAATCTTATAATAATGCTGTACCATTTTTATTGTGCATCTAATATTGGCAGGATCGATATAATTAAGCATTGTAAAATAAGAAATTATCATTGTTTTAATTTCTCATCACTATAAACAGTTTCTGTTGAGTTGAGAAATACTGTAATGAATTTGAAACATAAACCATAAAAAACAAAGTACAAAATGCAGTTATACTGCTTGATCATTTCTACTTCTTTGGCTTAAAAGTATTTCTGGGATTTGTCAAAAGTTAAAAAGAAATCCAAAAGCCATCAAAACAAAAGCAAATGCAGGCTCAACTTGACCAGTTTTTGAAAGGTTTAAAAACAAACAAAGCAGGTAAACTACATCAGAAACATACATTTTTCTTATTACAAGAAGTGTACAGTGTTCACGTACTATTCCTATACTGTGATGTTTCGGTGGATGGCGGGACACAATAAGAGAAAAATTGAGTATATTCAAATGGAAAATTGTATCTTTTCATGCATTTCAGCAAGTGTAGTAGTAAAGCGAAATGTATACGTGATATGGCTATGAGTGAAACCAATATACAACTTTCCTGTTGTATCTCAAACGTTTCTTAGAATTAATAAAATATAAGCAAAAGGAATGCAACTCAGCTATATGCTCAGTGTGCATAGTCACCTTACATGGCTGTCACATCATGTGGCCATTTTATACTTTCCAGAGCAAGAGCTCTATTTGTTTGTAGCCAAATAACAAAGGTATAAGAGAGGTATATGGAATAGAGAAAGTTGTTCTGTATTAACTTTCTTAGTTTTTAAGGTGCCTTAAGACTTCAAAATGTTAATCTACAGTAATCTTTCCCCTTTCCTTTGGTGTTGTTTAATTAATTTTTTAGTAAGTTGATGTGAAATTGTTGGGGCTTGGTTGATACAGTGATATATTATTGTATTGTTAACACTTGTTTAGATAATATTAAAACTAATATCTTCTGGTGGTACTCCTGTTGTTGTTGTGTTGTTTTTTAAGTTAACGTGTACAAAATGCCACTAACAGTGCCATACACAACATGTGTGTCAATAACCTCAGGAGTTGCAGGGCATTCAACACATAAGGGACATGTTGATAGGTTTCCGTGGCCCTCCTTCTTTCCAGAATAATAGAAGATGTACCTTATAGAAATATGCTCACGGTAATAATCAGAGACCAACAGGATAAAAGTGAGGAGGTTTGCAGCTATTGTGTTACTGAAACATTGTAGAGTGAAAGTTAGGTGTGAACAAATGCGGTGTGATGATAGATTTACAAAGCTCTGGGTACATTGCTACTTCATGCTGCTGCAAGTGTATTCTGCTGTTGTGGGGGCCTGGGAAGCCTTATTTAGATTGTGTGGTTCTGTGCTGCTAGAGATATCAGAGCACAGAAAAGATCAACAGGATGCATGTCAAAAGTGGGTTCCTTATCAGTTGAAAAGCTCATGGAGAAAACAGGTACAATAAGACTATTGCATGATGGTTGACTTCTGGCTTAGAGCGTCTGTACTGCCAAAACAAATTATTACAGTAGTATAAGATGTATTTCTTTTCTTTGTAACCTCTGCCCTTAGAGGCTCTTTTAATTTTTTTCTTAATGCATCATTTCATCGCTACAGTTTATTTTTCTTATAAAAAGAAAGATGTCGTAGTAATTTTGGCATGGACCATTTTAGAAGTCATAATTGAAATTTCTTGCACATAATTGAAATTTCTCAGAACTACAAACATAATGGTGTGAAGACAGTTGCTTTCCAATCATTTTTGCAGCTAAATGTCCCTTAAAATATACATTTTAATTTTGAAAGAAAATAATGATATACAGATGTAATGTTTTAAAGAAAACTCACAATCATGGAAAATAGCAAAGTGACAAGAATGAAGGATGTGTCGGGATTTATTTCCTAAATATTTTAAACGCAACTTGTTTTTCTGCCTAGTTTCCATCAACAGTTTTTTAAAAACCAATGCAAGTTGGAAAAATGGGTCACTTGGGTTTTAGTGTTAAGTAGCAAATCCAGAGCAGCTGAGATTTAACTAAGATGTTATGGCTTATTCTGTGCATTTATTAATGAAGGTATGTGTTTTAAGTTTGTGTGGCAGGGATCATGGAATGGCTTGTTGACAGAAGGCACATTCTGCTGCAATTCTTCTACATACATATTATAGGACCCAGAATCTTAACAGACTGTCATTGTTTAAAATGCTTGCATATAGAATATCAGAAGTTTTAGAGTGTTGTTATCCAGTACATGTGGCTTTTAACAACGAGGGGTGTGTGTTTGCGTGCACACAGGGACGTAGCCAAGGGGGGGGTTCTTGGGGTCCGGACCCCCTCCCTTCCATTAGAAAAATGAATGGTGCGTGCTGCTGTGCCGCCGTGCCCAAGCCCCATTAAAATGGTGGCACTTAGTCTGGACCCCCCGCCCTTTACTAAAATCCTGGCTACATCCCTGGCGCACATACATAACAATTGCCGTTGAGGGTTGTATGAAAGCAAATAAAAAGAAAGTGGCAAATGACTCTTGTACAAGACATGCAAATATGGTTCTGTTTCACTGTAAAGCCATGATTTTGTTGCAAGGCTTTGTGAATAACCAATAGGACTTAAAAGGTGTTTTTTTTTTCAGTCTTATTATACACATACAGGTTTTTTTTCTGAGCTTACATCATAAACTCAGTAATACTCTGGTCACTCTAACATGGGTAGGAAATTCAGAGCTCCATCATTTAAGGGCATTGGAGAGAATCTCCCTTGTGGCCCATTTCAGATTATCATCACATTATCTTGAATTGTTCACAATATACAGTATTCAGAAAACACTATTGTAAGCCTTTTTCCTTTGCCTTTTTTCATGCCTTTTTAACCAAAGCAATTTTTTTGTTATGTATAAAATGCAGAAAAATTTATCAAAGCCTTCTACTCAGAGGGTCCTAGTTCAGTCAACCTTAATTGAACTATGTAAGGCATAGTACACTCAACTATATAAGAAATAGTACACTCCAAAACTGTAATTCTAGCAAATGGGAACACTATGCCAAAATGTCTCACTGATTTACTAGAATATAGAGATTTCCAGTACAGGATTTTGTGTCCACTGACACAAAATCATTGAGAAGTGAATTACATTAAATCAATGGACCCATACAGACAGGCCAAAATAAAGCTGCTTCGGGTCACTTTGGAGGTATGCTATACATGCGTTCTAAGAGGCCAGAAGCCACGCCAAAGCCATGCTTCAGTCCTAAGGACTATAGCGTAGCTTTGGCGCAGCTTCTGGCCTCTTAGGATGCAGGCATCATTTAAACAGCATACCTCCAAAGTGACCTGAAGCAGCTTTATTTTGGCCTGTCTGTATTGGCCCAATGATTCTCAAACTTGAGTCTTCCAGATATTTGGGATTTCAGCTCCAGGAATCCCTGGTCACTGACTGGCTAGAAGGTGAAGTAAAACAAAACAAAACAAAAAATCTGGAGGACCAAAGTTTGAGAACAACTGCTTTAAATTTTATCACCCATGTTACTGAAGGCTTTTTCGGTAGCAATTGCTAAAGATGGACCAGGTAATACCTGTGCAAGATCTCTAAATATTGCCACTGGTACATGCTGCTGTGTTTTCAGCAAAGTCTTGTGGTTTGACTATATATATAGTTAGAACTGAAAAATAAGAGAGTTGGGAGCTGTAAGTCTTAAATTGTATCTTATTTTTTCTGGTCCTATTATTTCATGAAATAATCTAAAAAAATATGCCTGCAACTACTGATATAGAAATTTCAGCAGTGTGTGTGTGTCCAAACTTAGCATGGAGTTACTGACATTCTCACAATGAGCCTAAGAGCAGGGAACTGTCAAATTAACCATTTGTAAGCCGCTCTGAGGTTCTTTGTGGCTGAAGAGCAAGATACAAATGCTCCAAATGACTATATAAATAAATCTGGGTAGAAAATTATGATAAAAAATGGCATTCCAACTTCTGTACTCTGTTCATAAAGGTAATGGAGAGGGCATTTGCAAGAGAGAATTGGTATGCAAGAAGGTGTACTTAATCCCCCCACCAAAAAAAATGGTGATTTCCCTTGCAAATTCTCATTCAGGCTATCTTTACTATTTGTCCTCAGCTGGACTCAAGAACTGGAAGTATGCCTGGAGAGAGTACTTTATGCAGTTTGTAATAGGAAACTGGGTGCAGGAGAAATGAAGAATCCCTTGCTCCTGCAAAGGCCCAGTTTCCATATTTATGTGATCACAGATGTAACTTTGGCAATGTGCCTTAGGGAGGGAGTACAGCAAACACTCTTGTAATTTCATTTAGGGTTTTAATATTGGCTGCATAATGTTTCAGCCCCAGGTATTGCTTTATTTCCCTGAAGCGACACAGTAGAGGGACAAATGCATTTTTGTAGCTGTCAGTATGCAATCACTTTTATCTAGATGGAGCACCTAAGGTTCAATCTGGTTCTAGTCAGGGAAGATGCCAACACTGAGACAGATCATACACAATCCCATTCTCCAGTGGTTTGGGGGTGGGAAGTACTCAGTACATGAATTCCTAAACTCCGTACATATATCTCATAAATTTATCACCTTAAAATAGTAGTTTGTGTTTTCTTCCTCATTAATAACTTTTGTTCCCTGGCCACACTTCTGTGACGACATTCTGATTTTTCTTCCCCTGTCTTTTTATTGACATTTTTCCAACACACATTCTGAATTAAGCATATCAAATAATAAACACGTATACTGAAATATTATCACAATACGGTGAGAGAATTAAATATGCATCTGAGGAGGTAGGCTCAGAGAGCTCATGCTACGGGAGCTCATGCTACCAACTTCTCTCTTTCAGTTAGTCTCAAATGTACTAACGTTACATGCAAAACATTTTTAATTTCCATCTTTCCCCTTATTGGCATTTCTTGAATATTGGGATGATTCTTCCATTTAACAATATCTACAAATACAGCTAGCTAACTTCTGTGTTTTACTTTTAAAATGAAATAATTAAATTTTCAGACCTGTAAATATCATCTCTCAGTTTCTCTCCCACATAAGTCATAGGAAGGGCTCCCAAGCTTTCACAAAGTTATCTTTTGTTATCTCTCCTTAATATGGTTAATTTATCTATCTCAACTAATTCTAAGATTTTCAATATCCAATCTTCTACTGAAGGTATTTCCCTATTCTTCCATTTTTAAGCACTCACTATCCTCACTGCTGTTATCATATACTGTATTTTTTTTTCCTTGCTGGCTTTTCATGTGCCCCTCTATTAATCCCAGTAATAAAATTTCAGGTCTAAAACCCATTTGTATCTTAATAATCTTTTGTATCATCTCATGAATCGCACCCTTTGACCACCTTCTAATGGGGCTTGGCCACATGTGTCCCTGTTTTCATTTATGAAATGTTGGAGGATATGTGGGTGAAGTGTGACAAAGACGATAAACGGCCACAGTTAGGCTGAGCAGCTCATGCAAGACAAATAGGAAAGAAGGATGGCTGTGGATTCCTATTTTCTCTGTCTTCCCCATAAAGTATAGAGCAGAATGTGGAAGGCTGTGGGGCTGTATTAGATCCCTAGGAGAACTTGGAGGGCTACACCTACTCCCACCAAAAATAATAATAATAATAATAATAATAATAATAATAATAATTAATTTAATGCCTCTAGAGGAGAGTATGGGGGCATTTGCACCATGTTTGTGATTTTTAAAAAATAAAGTCCTCTTCTGGGCCTCTTGCCTAAAGTGGACATTTTGGATCATTTGAAATAATTTATGCAAATTGGTTTGACCCTTGGAAGGCCTGGGAGGTCTCCAAACATGCTGGGAATGCCTTCCACAACCCCTAGAGTGCATTTGGAGGCATTCTGAAACAGTAGTTTTTGCATGCACACACATACACACACACACACACACACACACACACCGTATTTTTCGGCGTATAAGACGATTTTTTAACCCATGAAAATCTTCTTCAAAGTTGGGAGTCGTCTTATACGCCAGGTTTAGCCCGGCCAGCTCCCTCCTTCCAGGCCTCAGAGGCCGGGAAGGAGCTCCACAGTGCTGACACTCTCCCTCCTTCCAGGCCCCTGAGGAGGCCTCGGCCTCCACAGGGGCCGGGAAGGAGTGCCGCGGTTGGCGCAAGTGCCACCAGAGCTCTCCCAGGCCCCTGGGGAGGCCTTGGCCTTTGCAGGGGCCAGAATGGAGCACCGCGATCAGCGCCAGAGCCACTAGAGCTCTCCCTCCTTCCAGGCCTCTGGGGAAGCCTCGGCCTCCGCAGGGGCCGGGAAGGAGCGCCGCCGGAGCTCTCCCTCCTTCCAGGCCCCTGGGGAGACCTCGGCCTCTGCAGGGGCTGGGAAGGAGTGCCACGATTGGCATGAATGCTGCCGGAGCTCTCCCTCTTTGGATTTGGAAGAGGGCCGGTCTTATATGGCGAATATATCCCAAACTCTATATTTTAATAAGAAAAGTTGGGGGTTGTCTTATACACCCAGTTGTCTTATACACCGGAAAATACGGTGTGTGTGTGTGCACACACACATACACACACTGCCCTGGGGGCTGCATGTGGCCCACAGGGTGCACTTTGCCCACCCCTGGAATAGAGTGGGAAAGGCTCTCAGGGGACAGCTTTGCTCACATGAGACTGGTGAGCTAGTTAGGATAACCTGAAGGAGGCAAAAAGGCCTTTGGTTGGTGCAACCACATTTACTGCATTTCTCCTTTACACCGTGTTAATCTGCTCCAGATACTGAACTGTTGTCCGCCTTGCTGCTTTTCTGCAGTAATTTTTCCATTAGCACTCTCAACACATGGTTTTGTCTTCCAGAGTACACATATTATAGTTTCCTTCCTATTCTATGCCATCCCCAGCTTCATTATTGTCCTGGTTTGCTGTTGTTGTTTTTGCTGTTATGGTGGAAAGATGTCATGCTAACATGTGGCACTGGGCAAAACCTTTTCTTGCAAGAGGTCGAACAGGAAAAGAAGGCGGCCATGCTACCACAAACGTTCCCCTCCCAATCTTGTAGATTAAACTGACTACTTTTGATTTTTTGTTTGTTTGTTTGTTTGAACTCATGTAGTACAGTATATCCGGGCATTTTAGCCATTGCCACTGTGGCATCATAGTGTCTTCACATTATGGCCCCAACCGGTAGGGCGCTCAAGCTGAGAGTGATCTTTTTAGATCACGTACTGGTAGTAGTCTGTGATTCACTGCACAAATCTCCTGGGAAATTCCAAGAGAAGAACTAGTTGGTCATCATACCCCCAACCTGCCCACAGCCCACTCAGTAATAGAGTTCCCATGGAAGGGAGCAAAATCACTGTTCTGCAGCAAAAAAGCAACTGGTGGCATGAAAAGTGGTAATTAATGGACTATTTCCAGCATGCAAAAATTTGTGACACCAGGAACCAACAAAATCATGTAGTAAGACATTCTTGTATATGATACTCTAGTGTGTTCTTTTTCTGGGGGCTCCTCCGGTTTCAAGAAGAAGTGGTATTTGTAGCTTTGGTTTTCAGGGTTTTATACACTATGTATAATATATATATATGTGTGTGTGTGTGTGTGTGTGTGTGTGTGTGTGTGTGCGTGCAAATGATATTTTTGGGTGTATCCATATTGCAGAATTAAAGCAGTTTAATGTCACTTTGCTATGACTATATCCTTTAGAATACTGGGATTTGTAGCTTGTTGAGGTATTCAGCCTGGTCTGTCAAAGAGCTCTAGTGGCTCACCAAAGTACAAATCCCAGGATACTGTAGGATAGAGTCATGGCATTTAAAGTGCTGTCAACCTGCTTTAAGTATGCAATGTTGATACACCCTCTGTTGACCTGGACTATTCTGGCAATTCCTGCCACCACTAGAAGCACCCTCAATTAGCTTTCTTTTTAATTCTAAGACATATTAGAACAAAAAAAAGTATCTTTCTCTTCTCCCATCTCCCTTTTTTCATTTTTTGTAGCCTTATAGTTCTATAGTGTGTCACTGCATCAGTGTAATAGGATTTTTACACTATGTATAACACTATGAATAGTATAAGAAATTTGCTCTCCAAACCATAGCACCACCTCAGCAAACAACATTCTGGTTTTAAAATAGCTTGGTAGAGACTTAGGGGCTATACAGATGGATGGCATGGAGTCGCTCTTTTACTGGCAGCTCCTTTTTTGCACTCTCCAAGGGGTACCATAGCCACCACAGCACAGCTGTATCGTGACCCTTTGGGGCTGCACTGTGTAGATGCAGCACCGGAGTCACGCCATGATAGTGTGCGCCATGTAGAGTGGTGTGCACCAAAATGGCACCCTGGGGGCAGGGCTAGGGCATCCAGCGTGCAGATGCTTCCCCCTGGCTCTGGCCTGTATAGACTCTTACTGAGGATCCAAGAATTCATTGCTAATGGCCCCAAAAAGAATGGAATAAATGGACATGGAGTATATAACAAGCAGCAAAACCCAGGGAGCTATATCACAAAACTCATGTTTCTTTAGACCGATCTGGGAGGGCGTTATTCTGTCCTTTCCCATCTGGCTAATCTCACACAAGTTCCATCAGATAATACTGAGGATGTGCAGCAGAATAGTTTATGAGCCCCCTTAAAATAAAATGGAACAAAAGTAGATTTTTTAATAAAAACCCATAAACACTTTAGACTATGATTAGTGCAAGGAACATAGTGCACAGTCAGGTTCAAACAATATGGCAAAATGTTTGTGCAAAGATGCACTGCAAATGGACTAATTGCAGAACAAATGGAAGGGAAAGCACCATAGATGAAGAAAACCAGAAACATAAATGTATTGGGGCAGACTGCCAAAGTTTGTCAAACTGCTAAAAGTCAGCCATTTTCTGACTGCAAGATATCCTTTGGATATCTGGTTATAATGGGGAAATGTGATTCATCTGTCTCAATTTTTTTGCATGGCCTTATAATTCTGAGCATAGAAATCTTAAAATGCTAGGTCTAGTCTTGTCATTTCAAGTGACAAATGTCACTTCAAAACAAATGCAGAATTCAGTAAGGAATTATGGGTTGTGTTTTATATATGGTGGAGAAGTCTTCATCTGTGTGTTTCAGACCACATGTGATTATTCTCCATTGGTAGTTATTGAGAGGGTTTGGTTCTTGTTTGTTTGTAATGTAAGTACAGCAAATGCTGATATAGTGTGTATTTTTAAAAACAAATTTATATTATATATATCCTTTCAATCTTGGTTTTACATTTCCCTTTCCTTGAAATGGCACCTTTGCGTATCACCTTAAAGCAGAGGCCCAGCTCTTTGAAGCCTTGCAAGAAGTTGTCTCAATATTGGTCTGTCTAGCTCAGTACTGTTGACACTGGCCAGAAGCAGATCACTGGGGTTTGAAGCAGGATTCTTTCTTAGCTGTACTTGGAGGTATCAGGGACTGAACCATATGTGACCTTCTATATGCAAAGCAAGTAGTATTCCAGTGGCATCGGCAGCGTTCTCCCATGCAGCAATATGCGTTCCACTCCAGTCATGTTCCGCTCTGATTGCGTTCCCCAGGATCTGTCCAATAAGCTTAAGAGTCTTAACATTTTCAGTGTGAAAATGCCTCTTCTGTCTTTCTGCATTGCTGCAGTGTTCTATGGGTTACGGATTTTGCCATTTTATTGGATGTGAATAGATTGTGCACCATCTTCTGTCTAACCAACTAACCTGATACCTTAGATGGAGAGCATAAGGTAGCAGTTCTCCACTGTTATTGGTCTCCAACCTTTAGTACTGGCACCAACATGTGTTGTTCAGAACCGTGCCCCCTATGCCATGGGTAATAAGTATTTATAGCTGTCATGGGTAATAACTTCCTCATGAGCCATCTTAGTTTGATCATTTATTTTGCCATAGCTGGTTTCCAATTGTAGAGGAAGTTGCCACCTTCAAATGAACCAAATTTATACTCACCATACTTTAAGGAAGGCTAAAATAGATGATACCTCAGAAGTACCTGATCATAAAAATATCTTTAGAAGCAGCAATAAACTGAATTGCTTTTTTTTTATTCTGAGAGGCCTATGCAGTCATCTTCCTTTCATTGCCTTTTATTAAACTCACAGATGGAATGGCTTTTAGTGAGTTCAGGGGTAACAGCAATCTGCCCATATATAGTAGACTTGCCTAATGTAATCAGGATTCCCTCAGGAGCCACACATTAAAACCATTATGAAAATGGAATTTTCTTTTAACTTATGGCCTTTCCTTTTGTCCTTCCCCCACTACTAAAGAACATACAGTAAATGCTCTGTCTCCAGTGGATTCTAAAACTCAATACAGCTAAAAGCACCAAACCATATATGGAGAGAGGAGATAAATAATGAAGTAGTCAAACTACAATTTCCCTTTGGTTACTAATAAAATGCCACCTTCCTCTGTGTGTGTGTGTATATACACCAACACTGACTGGTATGTCTCTTAAAACCTTATCAGAAGTGAATTTTAATTTTTTAATATAAGAATCAGAAGACAAAGGAGGAATTGTAAGTTTTGGTAAAATCAGGTAATGTGTTTTACACTAAATCAAATGCATGTTCTACTTATTGTAGATGGTATAAGTTAGATGGTAGAACCTTTCCATTTAAGCTTGTAGTCCTTTTTACTAACTTAGGGTAATTCAACAGTCATGGCACTATTTAGAGAAAGCTGACCTAGCCACATTGACATATGCCCTCGTTACATCCAGATTCAATTACTCTAATGTGTTCGATATGGCTGTCTTCTAAGATTGCTCACAAACTACATCTGCTCCAGGACGTGGCAATTAGACCACTTTTAGACATTAAGCACTTGGCTCATGTTACACCCATAGATAGATAAAAAGACAGACAAAGCCAGTCTTGTTAGGATTTAAAATCTCAAAATGGTTTGCGACCCTGCTATCTGAAGGACCACCTACAACTGTGTGAGCCTGCCCAAGCATTAAGATTAGAGCCAGAGATCCTACTCTGTGATCCATCAGTGGAATTATCAGAGTGGTGGATACCAGGGACTGGACTTTGTCTTTGGTGCTCCCACACCTCTGGAACTTCCTCCCCAAGGAAAAACACACAACCTTATCACTGCTGGCTTTAAAAAAAATCCTAAAACACATTTATCCCAGTATCATTCAAAAATGTTTTGCTGCTGCTGTTTGTTGCTTAAATAGCAATTCTATTTGCTTAAATTTTATAATCTTTGGAGTCACCTTCATGAAGCAAATGTGCCCTCAAATGGAAATTAACAGTTTCTTACCATATAAATGTGTTGTATAAATAACAAATAATGATTGCACTTTTTAAGATAGCTTTGCAAAAAACCAAACACCAGATCTTCTCTACATACTTTGGTGTTTGTACTGATTTTATAGTTATTTATCTGATGGTACAGGTAGGTGTGATGGTGGTAGATTCGTATCTTCAAATGTAAACTGCCACAACATGCTTACAGAGAACAAGGATGTTATTGCAAATGGGAAATGGTGAGCAAGTGACGGCTGAAACATTCTCTGCTGTCTACACATCTAAGTAATTTCTTACTTAGATATGAATCAGAGAAAGATTTCAAGAGCCACTTCTACATGCAACATTCCTACTGTTCAGTTATTTAGCAGCAAGTTTTGTTTGAAGACACACGTAATAATAATTCTTTTGTAAGTACAACTTCACTTTCTTTTTGAATAATAATGATTGTTTCATTAGAACGGGTCCACTGTGAATTAAAAACATGCATATTGTCACAAAATCTAGCATCCATCAATGATTTTATGTTAATAGCCATGCTCCTGCAACTGAAACTCCAATAGCATTCTTTATTGAGATACAGAAATGTTGTTGCTAGATCTTCATGGAATTGCCAGTTTCCAAAGAAACATAGCCCTGTTACAGACAGCCAAAATAAAGCTGCTTCGAGTCACATTGGAGGTATGGTATTTCAATGATGCATGAATCCTAAGAGTCTGGAAGCTTCACCAAAGCTGCACTCCAGTCCTTAGGACTGGAGCGTGGCTTTGGTGTGGCCTTTGGACTCTTAGGACCAATGCATCATTTAAATAGCATACCTCCAAAGTGACTCGAAGCAGCTTTATTTTGGCTGTTTGTAACAGGCCAATGTAGTAGATTTTGAGTGATATACTATTAAAGTTGGAAATACAGAAAATGAAGTCTAATAAACAGATAATTCATCAAACTCGTTTCTTGTGACAAAAGCTAGCAATAAACTGATGGCACGTTTGTTTCATGTTTGTAATTATGTGGTAAAATGTCTAAAAGGAAACATTAACTGAAATTCTAAAATGTTCTGCAAAAAGAATCCAGACTGAATCTGTATAGTATATGACAATTTATGGCAACTAATTTAAACAGCTACTACAAATGGTTAATTATATGGTGTCATGGATTTCATCAGTAAGCATCTATTAGGATATATTTGGCATGAGCAGACAAGCTGTGACACTAAACAAAACTGTCATTGTAAATCATGTCATAAGGGTAGCTTTCATGTCAACATTCCTGAATAGATTAATCATTGTCTGTAGCAGTCTTTTTCCTTTGCAACTCTCTTTTATTACAGAGACAAGTCTCCCTCTATTCATTACTCAATTTCTCACAAAATATGATGTGAAATATCCTAGTTACTGTGCTGCAGGAATGTTACAGCAAATGTCCACTTCAGTGAACATTAGGGATGTAAGAGTTCACTTATTTCATTGTCGCCTGCAACAGCAAAGAATTTCGTAAGGATTCTCCCTATTGGGAGTGATTACAAGAATTTCATGTATTTTTCAGTTCTTTGCACTTCTGGACTCGTTTTCCCCAAAAAATATTTTTTGCACAAAAAACATTGTTTAGTACAAAAACAAACATTTTGCCTCCAAACAAACTGCTATCTTCACAAGCTATTTTTTTTAAAGACGGTATATATATATCAAGGCAGTTGACCATTTTGTCAGTTGTGTGTCTAATTTGTCAGGACACCCTTTCTTGCATGGTGTGTATTCTTTATATGGCTTATGACATTTACCACAGATTAATTGCCTGAATGTCTAATGATAAATGTTGTTGTTATGTGCCTTCACATCATTTCTGAATTATGGCAACCCTAAAGTGAACCTATCTTGGAGTTTTCTTGGCAAGATTTGTTCTGAGCAGTTTTGCCTTTGCAGCCCAACCCCAGAAATAATGAGACAGACACAAGATTGGGAGTAAAATAGGGCCATTTACTGACCTGTTTATAAATTTCTTAACAGAAATGCAATGATTTCAAAGAATAACCAAGTGTGGGAGAAGCTGCAGCCAATGTCTTTCTGTCAGACCACTCCTGCAGCTTATTTGGATGATAACACCTGAGCCTGATAACCCAAAATCTGGGTTATTTGTTGGCTGGCCCGCATCAGGAAGTCTAACCCGAAAGTCCCTCTTCCAATCTGCAAAGATTAAAGAGGGGGTTTATCTTTCAAGCCAGATGTAAGGGCAATTTCTTTCTGCCACCCCCCAAGTCACAAGGCCTAACAAGGTGGTTCCAGAAATGTCTCTTCCAACCAAATGGTGTCCAAGGTGCTTGCCGGAATATAATTTGATTATTTATGCCACAGATATGGGGCAAGTGTCTGCTTAGCCCCTAACTCCCACCTCGGCATCAAGCACATCACTAATATCTTGTTGCAGATCGATTGAGAAAATAGCACTATCAGTTTCAGAAAGGTGAACACCATCAGCTCTGTAGAGTGCCAACCTCTGAAATACAATCTGGGGATGGGGCAGATAATGGCCTAGCCTGGCATCAAGGGCCTTTCAAATTTCCCTATTAGCCCACCTTCAGGCAGTATCGATGGCTATAGGGTCACCGCCGCATTTCCACTCCCGTCGTGGTAGCATAGCAGACCAAACAATTTGAACAAGTGGCCATGACTGTTTAATAAGGTGGTACCTGCAGGATAAGCACCTTTCCCTTCAATAAACCAAGGTTGTTGCCCCAAGGTGAACCAACAACACATGAGACGTGTTTTGCCTTTGCCTTCTTCTGAGACTGGGAAAATGTGTCTTGCCAAGGTCACCGAGTGGCTGAGTGGGGATTTAAAACCTGGTCTCCCAGTGTCCTAATCCAGCTTTCAAACCACTATACCATGCTGGCTCTTTGAAGAAACATTACCCTCAAATCTCAGCCTACATAAGTGAAGGCTGATTATTACATACAGTTGACAATATATACCAGCATTTCTCAAAACTTGTCCTGGATTGTTAGTTTACAAGCCATAGTATCAGCTATCATCAGGTTCATGTACAGTGAAGATGTAAAACTGCACCTGAAAAGAATAGTTGACTGAAAATCAACTAGCAGCCATTCTACCTAGCTGCATATGAGAGAACAGTGACTTTTTTAAAAAAATCTAATTACTATTTGTCTTCTCCCTTTTTAGAAATGTCCCCCTTGGTGATCATTACATGTACTCATTATAATAATTATCTACCGTTATGTAATATTTAGTACCATAGCTTAATACAATTTGTAACTCCATCTTTCCTTTCCATCCATGTTTGTTTAATGTCTGCTAGATTGCCATTATTTTAAATTGTAAACCACACTGAACTCATTGCCAAGAAGGTGGCACATAAGATTGCCTGGGGTTTTTTTCTTCTGAAAAGCAATGTAGTGCTGATGTTATGTCAGTTTAAGGTTGGTTCAGTCTCACAGGAGTCCAGCCCTCTTCCAAGAGACCCTTCTCTGACTAGACTTGAGGTGGGTCTTATACGGCCCTATCTCACATACATCTCGCTTCAGTTACCTGGGCCTGGAGAGCTGAGAACAGGAATAGTGGACACCCATCCTCCTTGCAGCTGACAGACTCCCACAGCATTTATGTGCTTTAAGGTCATTGCTGGATACCAAATGCATAGGAGCTGTTCTGTTGGGACCATGCTCTTAACACATCAAGGATACAGGATTTGCAATGTCTTGTATGGCTCCAATATGGAACCAGCCCCCAAATATGCAACATGATTGGACACATTAAGTCAATCGGGCTGAGATCACAGGGAACAGAGAAGAGAGGGACACTTTGGGTCCTTGGGCTATGCTTTGCCCACCTATGCTTTAGATTCTTTAGATTCAAGTGAATCATACTGTGTCCTATTGAGTGGCTGTAGATACTCCTTCCTTCTTTTTTCCAGCATCAACCTTGGCTTAAATCAGGGGCAAGACTAATGCACTTGTCCAGATATTAATGGACAGCTGCCACCAACATTCCCCAGTATTTTCTATGATGGCAATTCTGCTGGGAATTGGAGAGCTGCATAATTCCCACTCTTGCCCTAAATCCAAATGCTAATGCCATCTAGAGTAAATCAACTGAATCAATTGCTGAATGGTAAGTCAAAATTTCAATACAGTGGGCTTACTCTGAATGGTGTGGAACTAACAGTTGGATTTAGACCTTGTGTTCTTCTGGATGTAAAGTGAAAACACTTCTTTTTTATACTTTTTGGGGGTTTTGAAGCAATTAAAAAAAACTACTTTGAAGTTTCTTGGAGGAAAATATGCATTTGTTGCTTTTTAAATAACATGTGTCCTGAACTCTGAATGTAGATTGGGGTTGATTCATAGGGTGGGTTGGATACCTTGGCATTATCCGACAAGCATGGTGTGACCATGTTTGTTATGTACAGTCGCTATATCAGCCCCAGGAAAGGAGATGTCCTTGCAGACATTTCAATAGACTGTAGTATGTGTGCGTGCCTGGATGCATACCTGCATGCATGTGTTTGCGTGTCTTTTGTGCTGTGCATGCAAGAAGTGTGCATGTGTGCGTGACACAGTGAGCCCAAGGATTAGCAGCCACCTCTGCAGCCGCATCCCATTGTAGCAGCAACTCTGGAGCATCTGCTGCCCACAAGTCAGAGGAGCACATCTCTGCCAGACCCGGTCAGAGAAGCAGCTGGATCAGGAATGTGAGTGTGGGGCCTCTCCAGCCAAGGAGAGGATGGTAGCAGTGACCACAGCAGCACCAGCAACAGAGGAGATGGGCAGCAGTCTAAGCAAAGTGGAGGGTAGAGTGAGCTTCCTCTTGCTTTCTCCTTTCTTCAGTTTTGTGTGTTTTTATTTGTTTTTAGTTTCCTTTTCAGAAGAACAATGTTCTATTTACAATAACAATGCAATTGTAAACATGTCTGCTCAGAACTATGCCCCAATGAATTAAGTGTAGCATTTGTTGTTGTTTACCACCCTGTTGTCTACTGCTCTGCTGAGTTCCTGGAAATTCATAGCCATGACCTCCTTAATAGATTCCATCCATCTAGCATGTGACCTTCCTCTCTTTCTACTTCCTTCCACCTTTCCTAGCATTATTGTTTTTCCGGTGAGTTGTGCCTTCTCATGATGCGTTTGAAGTATAACAGCCTCAGTTTTGTCCTCTTGGATTCCAGGGAGATTTCTGGCTTGATCAGCTGTAGAATCCATTTGTATATTATTTTGGTAGGTTAGGCTTAAAAGCTAAATGGCTCAAAATGACCACATGAATATTATGGGGGGATTGATATTTGACCTTTATATAATACACTTTGGGTTGAGAAAGTGGATCACGGAAAAAGGTGTCAGATAAAAAGTTTATCAATGATAAATGTATTTTGAATTCACAATAATAAATTATACTATATTTTTAATCATGTCGCATACATGCATGTGCACAAGTACATACACACAGTACTGTATTTACTGATCTGAAGTCTTCCCCCCCTTTTTAGGCTTTCCTAAATTCAGTGCATTAATTCCATGGATCCTCTGTTTAAAACATTAGTTTTCTGCATTTAATGTGCTTGTATGCAAATGAAATAAAAATTAGAGGTGTGCAAAGTCCCCCACAATGCTATTTGTTTTAACACAGCATTTATATGAACTCTCCTACACAAAATAATGAGAATTTGAAAAGAGGGGGGGATTTAGAGACCAAACCTTGGTGGATGAATTGGGAAAATGCCTTCCATTGCCACATATAGCAGAATGAAACAGAAACCCTCCTTCTTTCTTTTCTTACCAAGTAAAGTGATGGTGATAGATGATTAGCAGGCACACAGGGATTTTGAAAAAGGAGGCCCCTCTCCTTGTTTCCATGTGCTGAGAAGCAGCATGTTAAGAAGCAATTGGTTGGGAGTTGAGCCCCTCCCTATGGATTTTTAATGAAGATGTATAAAAGTATGACAGGCACAATTGAAAGGACAAATCTACTTGACAAGATGCGGTAGTTTGAGAGGAAGCATCAAGGAATAGCAAAGTTTCTTCTGAACAATATGAGACAGTTTGAGACCATTCTGTGACATGTGAGAGCTTCAATGCCAGCAGATTGGTAACTGCATTTTATAAACCTCATGTTATTTGCTTTTGTTTCATATCAATAGCATATCAGTTCAGAAATAATTCCCATTTGCTTTAATGCAACTTACTTCCTTTTACTAGAGAGTATACAATGTACAATTTCTCTGGAGTGTTAGACATTCATCCAAATAAGTCCTTCTTTAACCCAAACAGACTGTTTAAAATTAAAGTTTTAATGCTTGCTAAGAATATTTTATGTTCTTTTTTTCTGTCATGTTTTAGATATCTAGAGGCAGAAATATTGAGACACTACTTTATTGTAACTTATTCCATTCGCTTTGTTTGAGTCCATCGCTTGCTGGTGGAAGTATTTATTTATTTATTCATTCATTCATTTAGACTGTTGAAAATTGCCTTTCCATTAGAAGAAATTGCATATAAATTTAAATCTTGCAATGCATATAGAGCACAGAGATTAAAACCTCACAATGCATAGAAGTCATAATAAAACAAGTAGTATACAACGTAAAGATAGTAAAAATATCCTATAAGCAAAACTATTTATTACAGCCTTTGTGTTGTTGTTGTTAACTGCCTTTGAGTCAGCCCCAACTCACGGTGACCCTGCGGAGTAGACATCTCCACCCGCATCCCACCCCCAGAGTCCACTGTTCTGTTTAGGTCCTGCAGATTGAGGATCATGACCTCCCAGATTGAATTTATCCATCTGATGTTCAGTCTTTCTCTCTTTCTACTACCTTCTACCTTTCCTAGTATTATTGGTCCAAAGCAGGCAGCCAAAGGGCCATGCCAGGACCACGCCGGCCCCAAACATGATGGGACTGCTGCAACCTGCTCCTTTTTGGCCTGGTTCTTCTTGCTTGGTGTGGCATCACTGTGGCTTCTGGCCATGTTCAGCACATGTGTCTAAATGCCATGCCCCCAACGTGTCCTGAAGCTAGCACTTTTTGCCCATGCCTTACTGGCTGTTGTCTTTTCTAATGAGTAATAACTTCTCATGATGTGGCTAAACTACAATAGCCTCAGTTGGCTTCAAGGGAAATCTCGGGCTTGATCTGTTCTAGGATCCATTCATTTGTTTGGGTTTGGTTTTTTTTTTGCCCTCCATGATATCCTCAACACTCTTATCTCCCCATAAGGCATGGTTTCCAGACTCTTCATCATTTTGGACACCCTCCTAGTCTTCTTCCGATTCCTTGATTGCAGCCTCTGTTCTGATCAATGTGTGATCCAAGGTATGTGAACATTAACAACGTAAGCCCTGCAAATTGTAGCAAGCTGCAGCTCTGCTAGCTGAGCTGGAGATCTGTTCAGAACACTTCCTCCTTATCCAGAGCTCAGCCCAACAAAATTAAAGAATTTGCACCCTTGCCTTCTGCTTGGAAATGAGCCATGGAAACTGGAGCTTCAGGGTCAGATTCTGAGAACTGACGATCCTAGTTGTAGCCTATTTTGATCCAAAATGCTGTTTTTAAAATGCTGATGTTTACAACATTTCAAGTTACCAATAAGGCTTTCCGAGAAGCCTTAGGGAAGCTAATCCCATAGCAACATTTTAGATAAATTTTCTGCCATCTTAAAGGCACTAAAGCCAATTCTTTAACTCTTTCCAGACAGTTAGACATTTTAGTGATGGTCAGTTAGATTTTGAATTCAAGAAGATCGTTCTTTGAAAATGAACAATTTTAGAACAAGAAAAGTTTCAATAGGCACTGCACATGCTTATTGCAGAATGTAGAAATTGTAAGAAAAAGTTTAAAAGGGCTTTGAATTTGAATGAAGTTGGCTTCTGTGGGTAATTTGGTAACATTTCAGACTGCTGCATTGGAATAAGGAGGACTAACTATCTCATTGAATGGGAGGTGTGACCCATGTAGCAGTAACTACATTTTTATTGTATATGTAACAATTTTTTAATTAAAAAACATTGCCATATTAGTCTGGATCAGTATACAAAGGGATAATGTAGAACCTTTGAAATTGGAAGAAAGAAGTTGGTTGTATAAGCTTTTATAAACTGAGCCTACTTCATCAGATGCAATTGATGACTACAAAAGCTTATACTACAAACATTTTCCTCTCATTTAGTCTCAAAGGTGCAACAAAATAGTCAGCAATAAGGTTCTACCCTTCCCTTCCTACTTTCAAGGAGCCAGAGTGATGTAGTGGTTTGAGCATTGCACTACGACTCTGGAGACCTGGATCTGAATTCCCACTTGGCCATGGAAATCTATTGGGTGACCCTAGAAGGGTCACACACTCTGAGCCTCCAAAAAAACCCAAAGCTGATAGAGTCACTTTAGGATTGTCATAACTCAGAAACAATTTGAAGACACACAACAGCAAGGATACTTTCTCCAATATTAAGAATATGTTTTAAAAGAATCTGCTTTCAAAGTGTAAAATTAGGAATCTTATTCATTGCCTCCAGAAGTTTAAAAACAGAATATTGGTTGGTGGGACCCAGTATTTGCAAAGCTTACTACTTTCGTTAACAATTCCAGAAGATTCATTCTGGATGAGGATATATTTGTATGGTACATAGAATAATAGAACTTGGAAAAAACACAAGGACCATCCAATCCAACACTTTGCCATGCAGGAACACACAATCAAAGCACTCGCAACAGATGGCCATCCAGCCTCTGTTTAAAAACCTTAATTTTTAGTTATCACATATAAGAAAGAAAACTACAGTAGAGTTAGGTGACACCTTGAAAGCTAATGAAGTTATTGCAAGATGAGATTTTTTGGGATCTCGATTGACTTCATCAGATGTATGGAGTAAGAGATTTAGAGAGATAGATATATGTAGACAGTATACATGGTTGGGGATGGAATCAGAATGAAATCTGATGTCAAACAGGCTATGTAAGTGACACTTATATTATTCACAGTGGCCATTAACAAAACAATTTTTGTGACTGCACAAGCATCCTGACAATCAACTTATGTTTAAATATTAGTATTTAAAATTATATTTTAACTTTTGTAATTGATGTTTTAATTTTGTCATTTTAGATAGTTGTATGTCAGACTGAATCCTATTTTGGAAGAAAGGCAGGATAAAAATCTCATAAATAAATAAATAAATAAATAAATAAATAAATAAATACAGTGGGCGCTTCCCTTACGTGGGGGTTCCCATCTGGCCCCACCTGCCCCCATGTAAGAGAAATACCACGTATGCTCAAGCCCCGTTGAAAACACGGGCGCGTGCACCATTACCTCTTCCGGTGCATGGCTTCAGTGTTAGCTGAAAG
Organism: Sceloporus occidentalis; assembly: GCA_023333645.1. Lineage (NCBI taxonomy): Eukaryota > Metazoa > Chordata > Lepidosauria > Squamata > Phrynosomatidae > Sceloporus > Sceloporus occidentalis. The sequence continues at coordinate 24,434,503 of JALMGF010000007.1, forward strand.
CCGCGTATGGTGCACCTGTGTATGGCACTGGCGCACTGTAAATAAATAATGATGGAAGGAAGCACATATAGCATAATGTATTATCAAGTGCAAAATATGCTTAGCTGTTTATCACTGTGATTCACTTGTACAAAGAGTCCTGTTTTCAAGAGTGTTTATTGTATTCTGTTGTAATCATCCTACAGAGAGTCACATCTCTGGGTACCACAAATATGGGCCTCCACCTGTGCAGAGTCACCCTTTCAAACCTTCTGAAAGTTTTGGTGATAACTCTGAGCCTCTCCTCTCTATGCATATTTCAGCTTCAATATCTTCAGCACTACCTTATATGACAGAGTGAGAGCACCTTAGTTGGACTCCTCTGGATTAGCTGAAAAATGTTAGTTTGGACTTCATTTTTTAATAAATTAATGATGATGATGATGATGATGATGATGTTTCATAGGCACTTACACCTAGATGTCTATGGCCTCATAGGCCCTTTTAAAACAATGTGCCAGGTATGGCCGGAAATTCTCCTTATCTCATGGACATAGCAAATGTTTTCTCTGTCTAGACTTTTCACAAATCTGCTTAAATTTTACAGTGCAAATGTGACACAAGCTAAAGCTATTACTTTGGGAGGAGATTGTTAAATTGTTCATATGTTCCATTTTAGTGACAGAACTGGCTGGCTGTAAATCCCATGGAGTTTTGAATGTTCTCCTGTCAACCATGTCTCTTTCAGGTCCAAAACACACTGCAGAAATAATCTAGTTTGAGACTGCTTTAACTGCCCTGGCTCAGTGCTAGGGTTTATGATGGTACCAGAGCTCTCTGACAGAGAAGCCTAAATCTCTCACAAAACTACAGTCTGATGCTCCAATAATTGGCTTGATATCAGAAAGGGAAATGCAGGAGGACTCTGTTAAGAATCTTTTTTAAAAAGCAATGAAAGAGATGATGACTAAAATCATAATCCTGGCATGTTAAAGGTCTAAATTCCAAATACAAAAGAAGTATTTCACAATTTAGAAAAATTGCAACTAGATATTGTACATCTCTAGGAGACCCATCTAAGAAAAAAGGATGTAAAATGTTTGAAAAATACCAGATTTGGTCATCAATTGAGAAAATGAAGGATGGAGTGGTACTTTATATAAACAAGAAATACCTGACAAGAGAAATATTTAAAGACCTGAATTGATAGGTGTAGAAGCACAATTAGCATTCTGAAACTCTTAGTGGTGGGAATATATGCCTCACAAGAGAATAAGGATAAATCTTTCTACATGGGGTCATTCAGAATATAGACATTTATATAATCAGTAATATCAAAATTTGAATACAAACACCATGTCAACAAGCAACCATTGAATTAACCCCTCCAACACCACATGTCTGGTGCCTGAGACATTCTTCTTCTGTCTTGATGTTTCAGTTTGATTCACCATGGCGCTTTTAAAGTTTTTTATGTTCTTACCATAGACAGCAGTTGAAAGCAACCAAGTTAGCAATTAAGTTGGGATTTTTTAATGAGAAGGCACAACTTAATTAAACTTATTTTAACTTAATTGTTTGATTAAAAAAGGAATATTAATAATAATAATAATAATAGTTTTAAATAATTATTAATAATTATATGTTGCAATTATTATTTTATCAAGTTACTTTGTATACTGGTCAACGACCGAATAAATCTTACTAATAATAAGAATAATTGTTGTTGTTATTTTGTTGTTATTTCTCCCCCCGCCCCCTTCCCATGGATTGAAGACCTTCAGAGTCCAGTGTAGCTGCAGCTACACTGGCCCCAGAAGATAACCACCTCCCACGGAAAGGCCTTCAGAGACCATTGTGGTGGCTGCAACCACCCTTGACCCTGAAGGTCATGGCAACCTCCTCCTCCCCTCACCGGAAAGGCCTTCTGAGTCAGGTGCAGCTGCAACCACATGAGACCCTGAAGGCCCTAACAGCCCCACACCGGAAAGACCTTGAACACACACACACCCCAGCCACCTCTGGTACTGAGGGTGTTGGCACTGCAGCTTCCAAAAGTCCCATTTAGGGTCCTGTGTGGCAGCTGGGTGAGCGGAAAAGTGCCCTTTCTTGCTCGCCAGGTAGCAATGCAAGTCCATCCAGGATAACCACCCCTCTGGGTTGTTATCTGATGTGGTCTGAACCCTCTGCACCTCCGTAGTGACACCATTGACAATCAGTATGGATACAGTCAGTAGACACAACAAAGGAACAAGCTATAAATGTTGCACTTACAACAGCAGTGATATGTAGAACTAGTCTCAGGGAAAGTAGTCACATAAGAAACACTTGCAACATTAGGGCATCCCGAATTCCTTCCCAGAGCTGCCTCCTACAAAACATACTGTCTTTGTCTCAGGATTTAGGTAGAGAAAGGGGAGGAAACAAGGATGAAAAGCAATCTCAAAGATTGTTACATTATGATTTACTAAATCCTGCCTGGGCCTGGTTGTAAGTTCTGTGAATAAAACGTAAATCAGCAAGTAGATCTAACTCTAGATTTGGCTTCCAGGTTTGCTGTCCAGGGTACTGATTTATAGCCATTGGTTAACATGGGAGGGAGCTAGCTTAACTCTTCATTCTCTCCCCCTCATTTTTCAAGCCTTTTTTTTTTTTACTAACTGTCTGATCTCTGGTTCTTACTTTTGTTACAGTAAGAAATTAGCATGATGTATAAATGTTCATATCTTACAAAATTACTGGTAAAAATATTATTTTTCTGTGTCAGATCCATAGACCAGAGCGAGAGCTTCATTTAAAAAAAAAACCTGTGCATAGAGTATTTCTATATTATTGAGAGGAATGTTGATGAGACATCTTTTTTATAATAGACCAAAATACCAGGTGTAACCAGCTTTAAGTGCATATATGTACTCATTTGCTTACATCTTCCCCAAACACCATGAAAGAGCAATGCCTTCATGGCAAGTAAACTTGATATGAATGAAATAAAACCTGTGCACAGTTTAATAGGGCTGTCTTGAATGTTTACTTTGTTTGCATGGATTTTTTTGTTGCTGAATAGAGGAGCATTCTGTGTCAGCAAAGACCTAGATTGCTTTTAGATCAACAAAGTAATTAAGAACAACATCTAATAACTTTTTGCAAATTCATGCCACAGTCTTTTTGGTGTCCTCTGTATATTGCTCAACTAGCAGTTCAAGGCAGGGTAAAGCTTCTAGTGATTTTACAGGTCTCATAGCAGTGCTTTGGTGTATTTGATACAATGTCATTTTCATAATCTAGAGCTTACCGTACATCTTTCCTAGTAAGCTGATGTAAAAAGTATTTGATTTTGTACAGTTTTAATAATATTTTAAATATGCACAATATTTTAGGCACAATCTATTTGTTTGTTATTCAGTGGCTAAACAATATTATTATTATTATTATTATTATTATTAATTTCACTTAATCTTTTTCCGCTGCCGGGAACCCTCCCCGTTTGGAGGTTGAGGTTTCCCGGCAGCGGAAAAAGAAGCCGCTCTTCTTTTTGCGTCGTGGTTGCAACGCACGAGTGCGCAAATGGCGCACTTGCGACATCGCAAGCACAGGGGGACGTGCAGACACTAAGCATCCGGCACATCAAAATGGCAGCACCCATGTGTATAGGGCACCACCATTTTGTAAGTGCTCGGCACGTACTAGGGTTAGGGCGTCCAGAAAGGACGCCCTTTCGTAACCCTAGTACATGCCGAGCACATACTATTGGCGCGTGTGGAACACGCCATAGTTTAGAAGTGATCATTGGACATGCCCAAAAAATCTCATTTTACTATAAGGGATAGATGACTGAACTTTGTTTTTAAAAACCTTTCTGTACCTCCTTTTGCAATGCTCCCTGCCCCAACTGCACAATAGCAGTTGAACATTACCCAGGCATGGCTCCCATCTAACCTGAACACCCACTGGAAGAGTGCCCTTGCCTAAAGCCATCTCCCTTCTAGACCTTCAGTGTATGCACACGGTCAGAACTTTACGCTCTACCAGCATCAAACTATCCTTGATTTCTACACAGACAAATTTGATTTAACAAATATTTGTTTGTTTTTGCTATAGCTACTGAGCCAAAAGATTTCAGATTGGCTTTTACCAAACTGTTACCAAAGTTATTTCTTTCAGACTGGTGAGGATTAACACAATACAACCAGTAAAAAAAAATTCATGGCATGGTATGTATCCCATATTTGTAACGGTTAGCTTGTATGGCTTCAGCCAGTAGTGCAGTGTTGATCGAGAAGGGAAGAAGAATGTATCTCTCAGCTATTTAAGCCAGACAAACATGCCAGTTTCCTTTAAGGTTTCTTTCCCTGGCTCATGTGGGAGAAGGAAGACAGAGCACTGGCTGCTGCAATATTCAGACAACATGACAAACAAATTTTTGTTAGCCACTTCCCTCCAGCAAGCAGGATCTAGAGGCTCACACGCTCCTTCAGTTCCCTGGCACTATATGATCCAAGAGAACAGTAGATCAGAGTGGGTTGTAGGTTGTCCTGTAGAACAGTATACACCTAGACTAATGATTCCCAAACGCTGGTCTTCCAAGGTTTTGGACTTCAGCTCCCAGAAGCCTGAGCCATCTTGGCCAATGGAATTTTGGGAAGTGAAGTCCAAAACAGCTGGAAGGTCAGAGTTTGGGAATCACTGATCTAGACTGATTTATCAATGTGGCTGAAATTATCAGAAAATAGCTACAGGGAACAAACAATAACTGCATAAAACCTTAGCCTTACATGCAAGGGAGAGAACTCCAGCTACTTCCAGTGGAAACTTAGCAAATGATTTCATTTCATTCAGTAAAGGCATTCTGTTTGACAGGCCATTAAGCCTCTGTAAAAAGTTGTATAATTTTATTAGGTAAGGCCACAGCTGGTTATGCTGTACATTAAATTATCATTTTTATCACCTATTTTAAATTTGTTCTCAGCCCAACATCTTCCTGCTAGCATTAAATCATACATGCTATTGGCAATATCTGAATTTAACACTTCCTGCCATAAAATTTAGAGCAACCAGAGAAGAACTTAATGAAAATGTATGAAACGTTTTAGTTTCAACATTACACAAGCCTATGTGTATAGATTTTTTATTTTAGGGGAGAGGTGATTATGCGGTCTAAAAATGTAAGTCACACTCTCTCAACCTCAGAGGCAAACAAAAGAAAACCCTCTCTGAACAAATCTTTCCAAGGAAACCCCAGTTTTGAACAGAAATGACCTGAAGACACACAACAAGAAAGGCTTTAGCCATACTGCAGAAATAAAGCAGCTTGACACCACTTTTATTGCCAGGACTCAATGCTATGGAATTCCGGGATTCTGAGATCTTAAGCAAACACCATTAACAAAATACAGACCTATAACTCTAACACTGTCACTTTGCTTCTCCTGCGTGATTTCTAAATATTTTTAGACTTTATTACATGAGGCAGCAAATCGCAATTGGAGCAGGATAATCGCATTTTTGACTAAGGCTTATCACATGACATTGGCCCTCTTTTGTTGTTCTCCCCGTGGGAGACCGTTTCAAAATCATTTCTTTTTCATTAATTCGCAATGCTCTTCTGCTAACACTTGCAATGCAGTAATTGATTTTCTTTTTCATGCTGATTTTGAATGGTCATGGAGTGGTATGTGGGCAGGTTTTAGGTGTGTCTTGGGTGCCTTTTATTTATCCGGGAGAAGGTGATGGGACGGACATTTCCATTTCAATTGGCAAAGGAATTCAGAAAATGTAAACTTTTTTTCTTTATAGAAAAAAAATGTCAATTGGCAAATGACTGCCCTACCCACCCACCCCAATGCGGCTTGTCAGAGAAGCTGAGAAGGGAAAACTTTACTCACTGTCCTGCCACACCTCCTTTTGCAGCTGAGTAATCTACTTTTGGACTCTCTCTCTCTCTTTCTCTCACACACAGAAGCCTGGAAATGTAAATGGAAGTCCTACAATTATAAAAGCATTTATTTTGTTACCCATGTTCTGTTGTACTTGTTGCTAAGCTTTTGTTGTTGTTGTTGTTGTTGTTGTTGTTAAACGCCCTCGAGTTGATTCTGACCCATGGTGACCCTGTGAATGTCCTCCACTGCTCTGCTTAGTTCCTGCAAATTTATACTCGTGACCTCCTAAATAGAGTCCATCCATCTAGCGGGTGGCCTTCCTCTCTTTCTGCTTCCTCCCACCTTTCTTAGCATTATTGTTTTTTTCCATTGAGTCATGCCTTCTCATGATGTGGTCAAAGTATAATAATAATATAATAATAAAGGTTTATTTATAGCCCGCCCAATCACGAAGAATCCGGGCGGGTTACAACAATAAAATACATCAATTACAATAAAGTTAAAAATCAAACCCTAGACCTACCCCCCTCCCATACCCAGTGCTAAAACAGAATTAAACAATAATTGTATAAAAATATTAAAAGCATTTTTTAAAAAGGCAGAAACATAGGCAGGGAAAGGTAGAAACATAGGCAGGGAAGTATGACAGACTCAGTTTAGACATCTTGGCTTCTAGAGAGATTTCTTGCTTGATCCGTTCTAGGACCCTTTTGGCGGGATACACACCATCATATAGTACGTATTGTATACATACTAGGGTTAGGAAGGGGCGGTGCTTCTGCACCCCCCTAACCCTAGTACATATACAATACGTACAAGATGGCGGCGCCCCTTCCACATGGGCGCCGCCATCTTTACGTACTGGACGCATAGCATCCAGACGTGTCACGGCGCCTATGACGTCGCGAATGCGCCAGCAGCGCTTTGCGACGTCATCAGTGCGCCGCAAGAAGAAGCTCCGAAATGGAGCTTCTTTTTTGCTCCGCGCAGGAGCCGCGCGGTTTGGCTGCTGCAGCTCCCGCGCAGAACAAATGGCGCCGGCAGGGAAGCGCTGCAAAGCGGCGGTTTGTATCCTGCCATAGTCTGCTTTTTTGGCTGTCCATGGAGTTCTTAGCACTCTTCTCCAGCACCACATCTCAAATGAATTGACTTTCTTCCTATCCACTGTTTTAACTGTCCAGCTCTTGCATCCATACATGCTAATAGGGAATACAATGGCTTGTACGATTCTAACTTTCATCCTCAGTTGTACATCTTTACATTTTAGGATATTTTCTTGTTCTTTCATAGCTGCCCTTCCCATTCTTAGTCTTCTTATGATTTCTTGACTCAGTCCCGTCACTGTTCAATGTTTGATCCCAGGCATGAGAATCTTTTACTATTTCAATTTCCTCATTGTCTAGGATGAATTTGTGTAATTCTCTGCTAAACTTTACACTTGATTAATCCCTGGCAGATTAATCGCTACTTTAGCTGCTGGATTCCATCTATCAGTGATTAATCAACTCTATCCCAAATCAGGAAGCTGCCACCCCAACAAGGAAAAAAAGGCCTTTGGAAACGTAATACGGTTTTAGTTTCATTTTATATTTTTGTGGTGTGCTTGTGTCTACGTGTGTGTGTACGCACACCCACACACACCCATGCACACCAGCATGAGCATCAAGCTAGAAAAAGGCATGGGGATAATTTTTTGGATGAGGTAGTGGGTGGACAATCCCAAATGCTGTGTGTGATAAGCTGTTAGCACAAATGAAGCTTGAAATGCCAAAATGGTTCCAAAAGTGTGATAGCGAAGAGAGGAATCTCAATTGTATAGCATTTTTCAAAACAATGCTGTTTTAGCAAGAGGAGAGCCTGGTGTGATCAAGTCCTTTGTCTGACAAAAAAAGCCAGCGAGCTTTGAAGGCCGGTATGATATATTTTGCAGGGATGCGGAGACGAGGCAAAAGTGATTATCACACAAGACTAAAAAGTGGAATTCAAGCAGTATAGTTGCATCTATGGCTGAACTTCATCCAACAACATCATAACTGAGCTGTAACTGATCTGCCCTCAACCCGACTGTGGCACACCTTCTCACTGATTGGCATACCTTTGCCTGTCAATAGCTGCCAATATTGCTGCTGTGGCATTTGCTCTATATGCAATAAGCTTCCTGCAACAATCCCAGCATTGGCCAGCCATGTGATCTCAGCCTCTTCCTCTCCCCCACAACTATCCCCAACCAGGCTGGTTTCCCTTCTTTTTTTAAACTTTCTTTTCTCTTCTTCCCCTCCCACCTAAATCACATTGCCATAAAGCCTAAAATGGTGTAAAAAGGAGAAATTAAAATAATAATAATAATAATAATTAATAATTTGTTTTATTTATATACCACTATTCCAAAGATCATAGCGGTGAACAGCAAGTAAGCTAATTAGCAAGTAAGCTAATTTGCCCCCAACAGTCTGGGTACTCATTTTAGCGACCTCGGAAGGATGCAAGCCTGAGTCGAGCTTGGGCCTTTTTGCTGGTCTTGAACTCGCAACCTTTTGGTTTCGAGTGAATGGCTGCAGTACGGGCATTTAACCACTGCGCCACCAGGGCTCCTATTTAGTCTATCCAGCATGAAAGGCATGCTGGATAGACTAAAAGGGCAGGGAGGTGAGGTTAAGGAGCAGTCTGGGAAAGAGAGCTCCAGACTAGCAGTGGCCCAGACTAGCAGTGCTGTAGTCCTTCAGTTGAAAGACATACCATAAGGACTGCTCCCAAACTGGTATGTATGTGTTTCATTTCATGAACAAGATTGTGGCGAGAATGAGAACACATGCGATAATCTCCTAAATCTTGGGGTACTGGGGGGGGGGGGGGATTGTTCTTGCAGTCATCTTTTTCAACACCCTAAAGCTTTGTCTCTTCTTTACATCCCTTCCATTGGGTGTTACCAGTTCTCTGCTTTAGGATATATTTTGTACTTTTTGGTTAGCCTAACAAAGCTATCACTAAAATGTGTACTTCAGTTGCATAGAAGAGAGGTTGGATTTTTTAAAACATAAAATATTGTACCACTGAGGCAAAGTCTTTTTTTTTTTAAGGAAATAGCAACCAGAACATGCTTATGGGGTTTTTGTCTGTAAGAATGATAAAACACTGGGTTATTTCCAATATTCTATTCTTATAATAAACTGTTATTTCCCAAAGAGATGTATTCATAAGGTGAAACAGGTATTCTACCCTTCTACTTTACATGTTTTCAATGTATTATATTGGCTTTAGAAAAGCAATATTGTGAAGGCAGAGGACAAAGAAAAGATAAATGAATACAGCTTAGTGTACTCTGTGTTCTGTTCTGCTGAAACAATTCAAGCTTCCCTGATGTTCAGTAAAATAATAAATGTTAGGTTGAGGTTATGATTTTATTACAGTCTTTTGTAGCAGGTTTATTTCCCACTACAGTCTTCTATAAATGGAATCTCATCCATTGAATTAGACTTTCTGAAACAAATACATCTTTACTCACATAATGTAGTTTTGCTCCCTCTTTAAAGCGCTTCTGAATTTTCTTGGCCTAGCTGACTTCTGGTAGAAGTTTGTATTTGTATCATATACTTGGATGTTTAATATAAGTAAGAGAGGTTTTAATTCGTAATATTTGATTTTAATTTGTAATTGTGGAACACATAGATGGTTGAAGCTACTGGAAGAGTCAGTCTAGATTATACTTTATTGCATTTTTAAAACAAGTGTTTTCTCAAGAATTGAAAGGCATTCGTGGCCTCCCAGCTCCTGGGGTTTTTGGAGGAGACATATTTTTATTATTAGGCTATAATAATATCATTTACCTTATTTCAGTTCATGTTGTGAGTCTCCTTTGGACATATTCAGAAGAAAGGCAGGCTATTAAATAAATAAAAACAAATATGTTTTTGATTGCATATGGTTTTCCTCACTTACATGTCACACATTTTGTGTGTTTCATTTTGTGATTGAGTCCATAAAAGGTGAGCACAGGGTTAATTTATGAATTTGATTGCTGAAGATTTGTGAAGAAATCCTACTGTAGGAGAGGAGGCAAAATATGTTGCCTACTGGGAATACTCATTTGCCTTAACATCTGCTTTGACTCAAAGTCACAGCTTCCTTGTTCCAAAGGACCAAATGAGATCCAGGAAATGTGCATTTCACGTATCTTAAATTGTTATTTAAACTATAGTGTGGGTATTGCCTTTAGGATTGGCACCATGCCGCATGGAGAGGGTGGCTAAAGTTTTCTCAAGGAACAACATTCCCACATTGCTACTGCTCCTGTGAAAAATCTCCCTAATAATTTTGCTCCAGGAGTGTGCCACCAAGTAATGGGCTTTTCTGAGAACAGCAGAAGAGATACCCTTGTGCCTCTTAGCTCTCAACCCCTATACATCATCGAGGACAAGGACAAGTGTGGATGAGCCAGCCACTAAGGATGGTATAGAAGAGAACTCTGACCTACGCTTTATTGCTGTTTACAGTAGGAAATGGATAAGGAGTTTAAGAACTCTTTGTCCATGTTCTGCCAATGGCAGTGGGTAGAACCAGTGTTGTTTTCAGTTCACAATATGGTAATGATGGAAACTGATTTGCAGATCAGGGGTCTATGTGCAACTAGCTTTTTAAAAGAGACGTCCAAGAAAGATGTGGTTTTATTTTATTTTGAAAACAACCTGTGAAGGTTATATACTTTCCGTTCTGTAATCTTCTTCTGACTTGAAAAAAACCACTGTGCACTTTGAAATCGAAGGCTTTCATGGCCGGCATCCATAGTTTTTTGTGGGGTTTTCGGGCTATGTGGCCATGTTCTAGAAGATTTTCTTCCTGACGTTTTGCCAGCATCTGTGGCTGGCATCTTGAAGATGCCAGCCACAGATGCTGGCGAAACGTCAGGAAGAAAATCTTCTATAACATGGCCACATAGCCCGAAAAACCCACAAAAAACTAACACTGTGTACTTTTTTTCTTATTTAAATGAATGTTCATTAAAGAATAGCTGTGGTAATGTATTTGTATCTAAGTGCCTTTCCCCATCCCCCATTGGAGGCACAATATGATTCAAAGTCACTTTATTATTAGGAGAAACTTACTGACAGTAAGGGCTGTTCGGCAGTGGAATGCACTTCCTCGGAAGGTGATAGAGTCTCCTTCCTTGGAGGTCTTTAAACAGAGGCTGGATGGCCATCTGTCAGGGGTGCTTTCATTTGGATTTCCTGCATGGCAGGGGGTTGGACTGGATGGCCCTAGTGGTCTCTTCCAACTCTACGATTCTATGATTCTATGATTCTATTAACGGTTACCATTCTCTATGATGTACATTTTTTAAAGAAATATCTGACTACACTTTATGATCAAGGTTTCTGAGAGAGAGAGAGAGAGAGAGATGAAATGTGAAATGTTCATTATTTTAAACTCTCATCTTTAGAATAATTTTGAAATGTGTTCTTCATAAATCAGTATCAGGGCTGTGGAATTAAAAGACTCTGGACATCATTTTAAGGTAAAACAGAAATCAATTTTTAATTTCCCCTCCAGCTTCTCACCTGGTGGCCCTAGTGGTAATGTATCTCTGTTATGAGGATGAGGTTAACTACACACACACAAACACACCAAATAAACAAATGAAGTAACACTTTTTCTAATATTGAGTACTTTAATACAGAATAAATCCTCCTTTCTCTCTCTTTCATTCACTTTAGTTTCCCTAGGCATTAATTTGTGAGCAAGCTTGCCATGACTGGCTCCTCCTCTATTTTTGGTCCTCTTGAGCACGGACTTTTCCTACAGCATCTGAAAGTGGAGCTACTGTGGGATGTGGAGAAATCAAGAAATGAAACCTCATAAGATGCCTATGGAATCATTGGATTCTTTGTGATGGCTCATACAAATATTTGGATACTAAAAAAGCTAGTAGGGGCTAGTGATGAGTGTCTGTGTACTTCTTTCTTGGGTTCCACAGTGCCAATTATAAATGAATAGTACAATCATGATAACCAGGTTTTTAAACAACAGTACAACAAATTATATATTAAATTGAATACATATCCAGTGTTCCAAAGTAGATGCTAGCCCTGGACTTGACTGTAGGCATCTTCTCCATATGCTGGTGCTCAGCTGTATTGCAATCTTGGATGCAAACCTTAAAGTACTCAGTAAAAATACAAAGTAGGTGCAAATGGATAATAGAATTTCTCCTACATTATAAGGATTTTACCCTTTTGTCCCTATTAAATCCATAACTGGAAATCCTACTATCTGATTCAAAGTGAAAAGTGCCTGAATCTTATCCCTGGCAGTTACAGCTCCATTTCTCTCTAGTTCTCCCTTTTTCTTGACTAAAAGAGAACGGACAATCAGAAGGGGGCCATCCTAGCCTCCCTTAGAAGGGAATTCTGTAATCTGGGAATAGCCACCAATGAAATGCACCTGCAAACTAGGCTTTTTTTCCCAGTCCATGTTTATGTGAATGTGCTTGATCTTTTTGTCCTGTAACATTTAGCAGCTTTTCAGCTATCTAGGCACAGGATCTCTTTGTGCGGATGCCTCTTGCCTCCCTGGCCCTTCCACAACTTGCCCATGACAAAAGACTACAGTATGTAAGCCATTAATTTTAGCTGAGCCCATCAGTATCTAAGTGCAAATCTATACTTACCATAAAATCTAACTGGGACCCAGATTTTCTAGACTGCAGTGACCCTGGCCTTGCCTACATTATTACTGTAGACATCAAGGCAAATTGCAGCAAAGTGGCCACACGTTTCCCCATTCAGAGGTCACCTTGTTGTAGAATGGTGACCCACAAGCTGGTTTTCCCAAATCATTTTTGGCCACACATCTGTGGCCATTCCACATTTATTTATTTATTTATTTATTTATTTATTTATTTATTTTCCTGTCCATCAAGCATGCAAACATATGCCTTTCCACTCTGGCCCAGGACACTCCTCTACCTCCTTTTTTACCATGGAAGGACTAGCATTTGGCCATTGCTAAAGCTAAGCCAAGCAGTTAATTGGAGGTGTCCAGGTATAGGTATAAGTGTCTACCAAGCAGATATATTGATACCCAGTTGTACACATAAATGCAGCAATCTTTTTAAAATAAAGGAGCCACTCAAACTTCCTGTATCTTGAGAATTGTCACTTCCTGGTGGGAATGATCATGTGAGCACTGGACCCTGTCTGTCCCACCACAACCGCCATATGTTCCTTTTTCTGCCACCAATGCAAATCCTTTGGACAGACATCCCCTCGTCCAAATTTTCCAAGAAAATCTGAAGAATATTTAGAATCTTTTTTTCTACAAATTAAAGCTTTCAGGTTTCTAAACCCTGGCACTTGCTGCAAATTAGTCAGAATATCATGTGTCTGAATTGCTGTCAATTTAAAGTGAGTGAGGGTTTATTTAATTGTGCTGAAAGCCTTGCAAGCAGCTGAACTGTATCTGTCCCTATATATCCAGTAGACATGATTCATGCGGTAGTTTCTCTTCCTATGTTGCTTATTATGCTGTTCATAGTACTTCATTTTGAATTGTGTTTTTGAAACTTGGTATTCTACTGATATATAGCTGTTTGATTGTTGGTTTTAATTTTGATTATTATAAGCCACAATTTGTGCCTACTTGTCAAAAGCATGAGATAAAATACAGATCAAGGAATGTTTAGGATCTGGATATAACATGAACAAAGGAAAAAGATTCTGCACTGAAGTTATTAACCTACAGTGCCTCAACTGCCCCATACTTTTTGCACAAGCTTCCTCAGCTGTTCCTTAGTTATTTTAGTGCTGCAATGTCTACTAGACCTAGATTTTGTTTTGCCTTCCTTAATAACTGTCAGTGCACCTACAGATGGCATAGCTAGGACCCAGGCCATGGACATGTGGATTGAAATCCTTGCTATGTCACGAAGCTCCCTGAAAAGTCTTGGACAAGTTAAACTGTGCATTTGGACAGAACAAGTGTAATTTATCATTCCAGGCATGAGGTTGGGTTCACACTGTCCCCCTGCCTTTTCCTCATGCAGCATAGTTGCCAAAAAGATATTATTCCTGAATCTAAACTGTAGCAGCTACTTTCAATTTTGATTTCTTTTTAAACAAGCCAGTTTCATCATCAGTATACTGAGCTGTTTTGTTTCAGTAATCAAAATTAATCACAGTATATTGCTATTTGGACATGACAACAAACAACAATTAATCAGAAATGTAAGTAACCAAACTGGAAGAGAAGAATGCAGAGAATCCTTGTGAGTCACAGGTCCACTGCAGTTTGTTTCTATAACAAATCATGCAGTTCTGCTTGCTTCGTCTATTCTGTCTTAACAGAATTGTTATAAGAAAACAGTATGGGGCAGATGAGGTGCTTCAAGAAATGTATAACCAAGTAAATGTCTAATGAATTCTAATCAGTTTTAAATAGACTCATAATTCTTGCAATGTTTACCATGAACCATCAGAACTGATGTCTGATGTTTGAAATAGGCATGTATTCCTAGCCAGAGGTAATTTGTACAAAGATACTCACATTGGCTAACAGAAGCTTAATAATTGTACAGTGTGAAATGTTAACAAGAAAAGGGCGATTCAGTTCTATCAGCTTATGTTATTCAGTTCCAATGGTGATGAAAATCAAGTGATGCCTTTGTAACCACAGAGAACAGGCCGGCCTTTATAAGCAGACAACGATTTCTTGTGTTCTTGTGATGAAGCTGTATTCCATCATGAATGTGCCTCGCGACTCTTTGTTAAACAAAAGCATTACTGTCTAGGCTTAGATGATAATTAATTTACTTTGAATCCCACATTATTCTATGTGCACATGTGTTAAATAGTTAAAAATCACAAGGTTCTCAACATACTGAAAATATTACAGTTTCTGGGCTGTGAACAATGTTGAGCTGAACTGAGTCACAGAGTGGATGGAATTGAAAGGTAGCTTTCTCAAAAACTGGGTTTTTATTTCTTTTGTATTGTACAGATAAGCCATGCTACTAAGAAGCCACTGTACATTGTGTAGTGTGTAATACAACATGGCAGTGACCAAAATAATCTACATGATAATAATAATAACAACAGAGATGTTGCGAACAAGAGGACTGATAGTTTGGCAAAGAACTGACATTTCAAGGTACATTTTCTTGTACAGTGTGTGAAACATCTCAGAGCTTCAGAAAGTTGCATTTTTTACATTTATTTTTACTATTACCCTCCTTCCCCCAGCCAATAAAGCTACAGGTCATACTGGCATAGGGAGTTATAACTCTCTCCAAGATGCTTGTTTGGGTTGTTGTGATGCTGTGCCAGGAACCCAGGTAGGCATATCATGGAGAGGCAAGTGCTTACCAGGTCAGCTTGTTCATTCATGATCTGTAACTCTGAGATTTTATTCTGCTTTCAGCAGCATTCACAGACCCAAAGCTAGCTTGAAAGACAGCCTCTTTTATCATTTTTGTTTGGAAAATGTGGGACTGCTAGTTCAGTGGTGCTCAAACTTTTTACCCTTGGGATGCTCCTTTACATCTACATGAAGAATTGCACATGACCCCACATGCTGTAGTATATGAATAACATTATTTTGTTTATTTATTGTACCTATTTTCATGCACACATTCATATATATTCATATTTTAGCTATTTATAAGGAAATAACAGCCTTATACAAAACAGTTTTATTTAAGGAACTTCAATATTTAACTCAACACATATGTAAATTTTACACATGAAAAGGTTTGGGAAGAGGAGGTGGAGGACCAGAGCCTCCAAGTTTTGTGCCCCCCTTGAGCAACTCACACACACACACACACACACACACACACACACACACCAGAGGTCTTGCCCCACCATTAGAGAACCATTGTACTAGATGATGTGCCTGTTTAAAAACTGGAATAAAAAAGGTAGATGGGTCACAATTTTGCCCTTTTTAACTTGCTTTTTTTAACCAGGTAAATTTTAATTTTGTCACTATTGTGGACTCATCAAATAGACTTATTAGGTTAAGAAGGATATCAGTTTAATAAACAATAGGATTTGGGGTCTTACAATGGCAGAACCTTTTAAAATCTTTTTTCCTACTTACTATAATAGGGTACCCCTATACCCTTTTAATTAGGCAAGTCTCTACTAAAGTAATGTAGCAGTTAGTATAACTCCCTTCTAACAAAGTAGTGAGTACACTATAGAGTGGCCCTAGCTTCCTGAGTCAGTGTACTTTGTAAGCAAAAAGAAAGGAAGAAGACTGGGTAGTTTGCCTAAGCATAGAGTCCATTCTGAGTAACAGCTGGATTATACGTTTACAAATGGAAGATCAAGAATTATTTTGTTTTTCCTCCTAATAAAACCTAGGGAGAGTCTCAGATACAACAAGAAACCAACTCAAAACCTGGTAGAACCTAATCTGAATATCTGTAGCCTCGTCTCACTTTCCACTTTAAGGCTATAATCAGACACAGCCTTGACAGCACATTTTGTTTACCAGCCTGCCCCATGAAGAGTTTGGAACAACTCAAATCTTGCACAATGTTTGTATAATACAAATTATAATAGAATACACAGGTGTGATGCAAATTTTGATTCTTTTTCCCCACCTGCTGCCACTTTTGCCAGCACTATTACTTTTACTTCTTGATTTTTATGGAGCAGCAGAGCACAGCCTTGGCTTGTACCCTTCTGTGGTTTTAATCTGGAATTGTTTTAAATGGTTTATTTTTTATATATCTGTGCCATCCTGAACTCTCATGCTAAAAGGTGGGTAATAATAATAATAATAATACGGATTTATTTATATCTCGCCCAATCACATGGAATTTGGGTGAGTTACAACAATAAAGGAGTACAATATAATACAATAATAATCCTGAAGGAGGTTTTTGCTGGCGAATTTGCCGCCCAAATACAGCCCGGGTCCATCCCCGCTTCCAGGAGCACTTTGTGCAGCTCTTTTCGGATCCAGGAGCACTCCTGGAAGCAGGGATGGACCCAGGCTGTATTCGGACATCAAATTCAGTGGCAAAAAACTTCTGATAAGATCAAGATGCCACCCAAATTAAATTAAACTTTAAACTGGATAGATGTAAGCCGGTTTTAATAGCCAACGATAAGCTCTTTTTACAACTCTCTGCCTCAGGAAGAGAACAGAAGTGATACTTTGGAATGCAGAGAGGTACAGAGAAAGCTGCTACTCTCCCACTCCGTTTCAGCTTTCTTTTCTCATGTGATAAGATTAGTCAAACCTTTGAGTGACCTCAGTTCTGGAGTTTCCTTTGTACTGACCAGCTTGGAACTCACCCCTTGATCTTCCTAACCTCTTGGGATTCTTGGTTATTGACTCATCCTCTTGGAACCTCAGACTTAACCAAACTTGGCTTACCAAATCCAGAGGGTGGACTTGTTAATTTTTGCAGTGGCAATTTAGGAACCTCAATTGGGCTAAAATTTGTACTCAGCACAAACCATGCCCTGAATACAAAGTTTAGCCCCACTGAGGCTCCTCATACTGGTCAAATCAGAATTGAGGTTCCATATTACATTTCAGATATTGCACTGTGAAAAGTGAGGCATCATTTGCGTACATTTTTACTGGTTTTTTCTTGAGTTTGGAGGGTGAGATCCATGTTTAATACACTGTAATTTCCAGTGTTTACTTCTTCTTTCAGCATCCACCCACCCACCCCTCAGCGCTGGATGTGTGATGCTAGCATAGAAAGTAAGCATCTAAGTCCTGTGCCAATGTAGGTCACACAGCAGCAGTTGCCAAGCAGCAAAGGTAGTGTTTCAATTGACCTTTAGAGTGCCTTTCAGGCACTGTTATACAGAAAACATTCTATAGACTTCTAATTCTTTTAAAATCTTCACATCACATATTTCATCACATATTAAACAGCTAACTTCTGCAAGTGCTTGTAATGTGGGGAGGTCTGGAGAAATTTCAGTTCTTATGGAACATTTGGGATCAGTCGCATGGCTGGAAGCAGAAAGCACAATATATTTATTGGAGGCTGCAATCCTGACAGTAAGCCCCTGTGAACATAGTGGAACATAGTTTTGAACAAACATGCATAGGATTAACTGTTAATCTCCTAGATTTGAATGATGATTTCTTTCTTATCAGTATTGTTTTTTTAAATACCTCTAAAATCTTTATTTGCCTCCATATCACTGTGAAACTGCAGTCTCCATTAGTTAATTACGTTTTGTGGTATTAACCTCATAGTCCTTAAATTACTTCCTGAAATTAATATTTCAGATATTCCTTTTGTATTGTATGCTGTAGGATAGGTTTAGAACTGTATTTTTTGCTGACGTTGATGGATAATGTTTATGGCACATGTAGCATCTATGTTCCATCTGTACCTAAAAGGCAATCTGGATGCAGGAGAAAATAGAGAAAATATTCATGCTAACAATCCAGATACATACTGACATGTCTGTAGAATTAGTAGAGATGCAGACTGCTGGGGGAATCTAATATATCTCTCTATAAGTAGATTAGGAATTTGAGGCTAAACAATTCTCTGTGCAGCTGTTTTATCAGTATCCATCCAGAGTAAAATATGGCATACAACCAAGAAGGACTTTTCCTGGTGCTGAAATATTTAGCAACATTAATCAGTTAGATTAGCTAGATTAATCTGTTTAAAATCTTTTCTTCAATTAAAAATGTGCTGCCAATTAATCAGGCAGAAGATTAGGAAAAAAATACTACTTTGAATATGAGAATTTATATGAAATGCAGATGGCGGAGGCCATCTGAAAAGATGCCATCTGTTGTCTCTTACAGGACAGAGTGCCTCTTCTAACATGGTGCCTGATAATGTTACATGATCTAAAACCAAGTAAAAGTGTATGATTATTGTCCTGAAAGTTATTCTTTTACATCCCTGTGTTTTACATCAGCTTGGACAAATGTGCTTTGTCTTCAAAAACAGGCTCAACTATGTGTCAGAGTAAAACAACAAGCCCATTTAGGTCATGACTCAGATCATCCTTACCACAAGAATGCTGTTTGTTTGGCATCTAACTGAAGTTTTTGTTTTGTTTTGTTTTTTTATTATATGAGAAATTATTATTAGATTTCCCATCTCAGCGTTTTCCTCTCAGCTCCTAAATTCTTCTTAGTATCTAAACCTAAAGAGGTTTGCCATGCATGTAACATGAGGGTAGCGGCGCTCCTCTTTGAGAAACATATCCAAAGTTCAAGCACACAAATTTAGTCTTTAGGGCTCTTTGGTTTGAGGCTTCAAGAACTTGAAAATCCAACACCCAAGTCTGAACTTTTTCCCCCTTGACCAGATTGCTAAAATAGCTTTTAATAGTAAAAACATGTCCAAAGGATGCTAATGAAGAAGTACTTTGACTTCCAGTGAAGAGAACAAGAGCAAGGGAGGGGAAATGAGTTTAGTGTGGCCCACCCTTCTTCCCAGCAACTTCTATCATTCAGTTTGAATTGTATGTGCCAACTCTGGCAGGACCACTGGAAGGAAAACAGATGCAAAGTGAGTGAGATGATTGACTGCATTGTCCATAGACTTGTAAGTTCATAACCACACAAAGATAATTCTGAAGAGTTGACACTAAAAAGGGTGTGGGGATGTCACTATTTTAGGGCATGAATTTAAGAAGGACATTGAGAAACTGGAGCATGTCCAAAGGAGGGCGGCCAAAAAGGTGAAGGGTCTGGAAACCATGCCCTATGAGGAACACCTTAGGGAGCTGGTGATGTTTAGCCTGGAGAAGAGAAGGTTAAGGGGTGAGATGATAGCCCTGTTTAAATACTTGAAGGGATTTCATATTGAGGAGGGAGCAAGCTTGTTTTCTGCTGCTCCAGAAACTAGAACCCGGAGCAATGGATGCAAGCTACAGAAAAAGAGATTCCATTTCAACATTAGGAGGAACTTCCTGACAGTAAGGGCTGTTTGACAATAGAACAAACTCCCTCAGAGTGTAGTGGAGTCTCCTTCCTTGGAGGTCTTTAAACAGAGGCTGGATGGCCATCTGTCGGGGATGCTTTGATTTGGATTTCCTGCATGGCAGAGGGTTGGACTGGATGGCCCTTGCGGTCTCTTCCAACTCTCTGATTCTATGATTCTATGTGAGGGTGTTACCTTTTAGACATTTGTGGAAGACGGAAGTGGATTTCAACATAAGAAAAGGAAATAATTAGGTGAGGTCTGGGAAACCAAATCTGTGTTGAGGTGAGAGAAGGACCCCTGTGTATTGCTAACTGTAATGGCAAAATAACAATAACAATAATGATAATGATAATAATAACTTTAATGACAGTATAGATTATCCTCTCATGGATTTACTCCTAAAATGTTTAAGGCATGAGATAGGGATGTGCCTTTTTTATGGATAGGCTGGGACAATTGTGTTATTTAGGTTCTTATAGAAGTTTGCTGGTGAATCAATGAAGGTGGTACAGTGTGCCCGTATCATATGTGGGTGTGCCGTGCACCGGAAAAAGTAATGGTGCAGGCATCGCCGTGGGCATGAGCCCCATTATCTTTAATGGGGCTTGAGCATCAGCGGAATTTCCCTTACATGGGGGGTCTGGAACTGTATATTGAATCTGATTACACTATATGTGATAATTTATTACAATGCATTTATATATCATTTATAACCACAGAGCAGATGCAAGCCAGATGATTGGAAAGCAATAAGAAATCAAGAAATAGAAAGACAGTCCACAAGTACAAAAATTCCTGTATATATAAATGGATGGCAATACAGCAGCCAGTATCAAATCAAGACTAATAGCATTCACATGCTAAATAACATTGGTTGGTGATCTTTAAAACAGAATCTTTGAAAGAATCTGTAAAAATGATCAACACTGCTTCAAAATTGGGTCTATCGGCTGGGAACAAATGCCCTTATAATACGGGCAACATAGCAGATACACTCTCTATAGTGGATTTGTAGGTATCTCCCTTCCATTTCACCAGACAGCAGGATGTTAAAAAGGTCCAGAGTAAAGGTTCTGCAATATTTAGGAATTATATTGAGAGTATACAAGTAATCAGGTGGAACACGATTCCTGCTATGGTTGCCTGCTACAGGCTAATGTTGGGTTCTGGCTCTGTCATCTTACAGAGCTGCATCCCAGATCCATTATTTAATTATTTCCTTGGCCCTGGAGAATGCCAAGCATGGTATAGCTAAAGAAGAGAATCTATATTTCTACAGCTTCTTATTATACCTCAACTAGGTACAGCAAAATTTGTTGGGATCAGGAGTTCCAAACTGGAAGAGGTAAAAATTCAGTTTGAACCAGTAACTTAATGCATAGAACCAAACATGTGCCTCACATGGGATCATTCTGAATTCCATTCTAAGCAGAGCATTGGGAAGAAAAAAATAGCATGCAAAAATTTGACTTGTACTGCTTCCAGGGATTGAAAGTCTTTATAAATACACAACTTGGAACCATAAAGAACTTGGAGTATTACTTTGCCCTGGAATACTTTTATGATAAAAGGAAAATGCAAGCCTCCCTTGGAGGAAAAAAAATAGTCTTGTGATGGTGTATAGTAAGCTGTTCCTCAGCACAGTGTGTGAAGAAGATTCTAAGGTCTGCCCTGAGACCCACTTCTGTAAAGGATAAAATTATGGTGTCATCTGCATACAATAAAACAGGGATTGAACGCTTTGCTAATTTAGGGTGAGCGGGTGAGAATTTTCATGAGATAGGGCTCTACCATATCCTTAATATAAAAGTTTAACATTGGGGCAGTACAGACCGCCCCGAAACGGCGGGCTGGAGTCAGCCGTTTTAACTGCAGAAGGACGCCTCAGCTGCCAAACCGCGCGGCATCCCTCCGCAGTAAAAAGAATCCAGTTCTTCTGGGTTCTTTTTTGTGGCATGTTGTGTACATCACGAGTGCATCATTGGCGCACTGGTGATGTACGCAATGCGCAGCAACGTGCAGATGCTGGGACAGGATACCACCATGATGCTGCCGCCCATACGGACTAGGCCTCCAATTTAGGGCTTGGGAGATGCTATTAAATGCTGATTTGAAATCAATAAATCCTGATTTCTCTTCAGATTATTTAAATCACTGTGTATGATGGACATGTGTGGCTGGTTTTGAATTTAATTGGGAAGTGAAAAGCTGAGTACACATGACTAGTTATACATATTTGAAATGTGCCTGTGCAAAGCTGGTAGCGGAGAGGAAGGTATTCCGGTGATTTTAGATAGTGCTTGTGCAAAGCTGGTAACAGAGAGAAAGATATTCCGGTGATTTTAGGTAGTGAAAGATCTTGTTGATGGAGGGACCACAGAAAATTGCAGATGGAGCATAGGTCCAAAACAGATAAGCCAAATAAAGTGGCAGGAGACTGCATTGGTGCTGTTCACACTGGGACTGCAGCAACCACAGTAGCATTTTGGATAGAAGCTGCCAACTTTGAATTTGATAGAGAATTTGAAAATTTCTCTGGGCACTTCTGTATGTTCTCAGATATGTCCTTAACTTAGTTCTTTTCTTAGAAACAGGGAGATGTTCTTTTTCCACTAGGGCCTGGTTGCTAGCATTCAAACTTTGACTCAGAGTATTTATTTTCAAACAAGGTGTGGGCTTGATAGGCCTCCTTGCCTCAGATAGTTATACTAGTAAGTGGACCAAGTCTGTTGCTCATAAAGCAGCCACTATTGGTCTTTCTGCATCTCTGCTTCTACATCTGGGCCATGGAATAGCATTACAATTGCTGAGACAAAGATTCTGGGACATTGCTGTCTGTAATCTCAGGACAAACTCTATTACATCTTGTTCTCCAGTGCCCTAAACTCTCATTATACAGATACCTTTGGTCAGCCTTCTCACCTTAAAATTCTAATGGTACCAAAGTATTGCATCTTTTTCACTAAGGCAAGATGCAATGTTTTTCCTTCTAACCTACTTTTAGGTATGTAGAAAGATCCTGTAGCACCTTTGAGACTAACTGAAAGAAAGAAGTTGGCAGCATGAGCTTTCATAGACTTAAGTCTCCTTCCTCAGATGCATTTGGACCAAATGCATCTAAGGAAGTAGACTGACAAGGAAAACCTTGTCAAAGGCCTTACTGAAATCAAGATACAGTATACTATATCCACAGCATTCCCTTCATCTACCAAAATGGTAATTTTATAAAAATAAAAAAAGAGAGAGATCAGGTTTGTCTGGCATGACCTGTTTCTCTGAAACCCATGTTGATTTTTCGTGATTATGGAATTCCCTTCTAGATGTTCACAGACTTATCTGTTTAATGACCGGCCCCACCAGACATAATTCACAGATCCTTTTACCTGGTTGACCACGCAGATGCTTGAGACACCTGATATTTGTAAATTTCTTTATGAAGTTACCTAATATGCATCACTCAGATTTAAGTGCAGCTATAAACTAGACCAGTGATGGCGAACCTATGGCACGCGTGCCAGAGGTGGCACTCAGAGCCCTCTCTGTGGGCACACGCACCATTGTCCCAACACAGACTTCACTTGAGTTTGTCATTAGAAATCCAGAGGGACGTGGCACTTTGCAATAAATAAGTTGGGTTTGGGTTGCAGTTTAGGCACTCGGTCTCTAAAAGGTTCTCCACCACTGAACTAGACTTTACATGTCTTCAAATGGCATAAATCTATATTTCAATTCATGCTTTGAGGGGATGTTTTTAAAAGTCATATATTAGATTGAACAGAACATAATTCAGGGACGTAGCTAGGATTTTAGGAAGGGGGGGGTCCAGACTAAGTGCCACCATTATAATGGGGCTTGAGTGCGGCAGCACAGCAGCACAAACCATTCATTTTTCTAATGGAAGGGGGGGGTCCGGACCCCAAGAACCCCCCCCCTTGGCTACGTCCCTGCATAATTATGGATACAAACATGCAAAAACGAGATGGGCAGAAACAGAGAGATTCATCCATCCCTAGCCGATAACCATGCTGGACCTTTGAATTATGGGTAATCACATAGTGCTATTAATATTTCTTTCCAAAATGTCTTGAGTTTCAAATGATAGTATTGCAAATGCTGTTGAAAGGCATATGAAATAACACTGTCAACTAAGCAAATAATTATCTGGCATTATTCACCTGCCTTTTAGCCAAGTCATCAGTTTGATCTGACTACATTAGCAAATTTCTCAGACCACAGTAAAAGTGTCTTTTTGAGATACTGACATGTAAAAATGTTGCAGTTTACTAAATAAAAGCCACCACTTACTGCAAGCGTTTTGCTATTTTCTTTTTCAGTTTATGACATACCAGAATCAAAATATTCTTTAAGAATATTAATGTGATCTTTACTCACACCTCTTTGGATTAAAATTGTTCCTCAGAAATTGATCACCCAGTAAAACAATATTTGCAACTAGAACAAAAACTGAACTAAGCTTCTTTGTGATTTCAGTTTACTTATCACAAACCTTCTGCAATGGTATACACGTATCACTTCTGGAGTCAGTGTTTGAGTATTAAAGAGAACTCAATAAATTATTCATATTTCTGCATCTTGCATCATCCATCTGAAGATATTTTCAGCACCTTTTGAACTGCTTCAGATAATTTTTTCTTGCTTATTTTTTTTCCCTTGTAGCCATCACTTTTGGCTCAATTCATCTTTCTAGCCTTCTTGACTCTTGCCTCATACATCTGAATAAATAAGTCTCTGATTATTCTTCATGCCATTGCAAATAAAGCCATTTTCAGAAGCAGATGTTGAGAGGAATTGGCAAAATAGTCCTGAGGGCAGTGCCTTCTGCAAGTCTTGAGGCACAAAGTTCTAGAACAAAACATTGCAGGCTGCAGAAAATGAAATTAAATTATCATTCCAGTATAAGAGCCCATTTTAAAATCATATAGACTTCGGAGTTCATAAGCCTGATATTATAATTGAAAGAATCCATGCCATGGGTCATGGACATTTTTTGGTGTGTTATTAATCATGCCTGACTGGTAAGATATGAGTAACCTACAACAAACAGTCTATGGTCTTTCCAAGAGAAGCTTTTGTTCTTGGAAGAGAATAGTATTAAAGGCCACTGTGTCCTATTATTATATGAACAACCGTGGCTTTGAAATGACGCTTATCAGATTTCAGTGCACTGAACAGCAAGCATCATATGAAAGAAAACAAGCACTGGATTGCACCTCAGTACTCAGTGACCTCTGTGAGCTCTTATCTTGTTTGCTAACACAAATACCTAAAATAGCTAAAGATAATAAGGGATATCTGACAAAACTGGAGAAAAGCCAGGGAATTTATGGAGCCTAGAGATGGTGAAAAGTCTCACTCTCTCTTCTCACTGGGCCTTATTATACATCGAATGGTGAGAAAGTTTTAGCTTTATGAGATAAAAGATTTGCCAATAGGAGAAGTGGAACAAGAGGGTGAGATATCCAACAAGCTGAGGAAGTGTGCATGTATTTGTGTGTGTGTGTGTGTGTGTATGGAAAGGGGCATGTATTTTAATTTTAAAAAAAGAATTGGTATAATTGTTTATGGCCCATGCGGCGATACAAATTTTGTTTTTCTTTAATTTAACTTATTTCTAATATCAGAAGCTTTCTGGGGAGTAGGAAGATTATCCTTGTGGTTGGGGAGCATTTGCAGGCAGAATCAAACGATAAGGAAAGGACTGAGAAGGTCTTCCTACGAAGCATTTCTCCTAAAGAAATGCCCTACCTAGCATTGTTATTAGCTGAACACAACTGTGAGAAGCTGGTATTTGCCTGAAATAAATTCTGTCTTTGTTGACACTGTTACTCAGACTGAACCCATCTGTGATAGAGGGACAACATTGCTTCGCTACATTACATGGTTGTGTGGTTGTCAGGAATAGTAATTTAGACTATACTTCCAAATGCATCCTAGGCCATAAGACAAATTTAGCTGCCCTAACTGGGATGGTACTGGCATATCATATTTGTTATTGTCTCAAGCTTAGAATTGTCAGACTGGTTAAGGATTATTAAGGCAAGACAAAAAGAAGCCAAGAATTATAGCAGTCGTATTGCGTTTTCCCCCCCTTTGTCTTCCATTATATTTTCCACGCCTAGTCATATCCATTTTTGTGTACCAAGTTTCTTGATGGATGCTTATTTGTTGTTGTTACTGCTGTTGCTACTGCTGCTGCTTCTCCTTCTCCTCGGCCTCTTTTTTGTATTGCCAAATTTTTTCTCTGTCATTTTGTGATATTTATTACTCTGAAAAGATTATTGTTATTTTTTAAAAACTCCACTGTTTCTCATCAGAAGATATGACACAGCTTGATACTAATTTGAGGGGATGAGCAACTTGTGGGCTTCCGAGACAAAAACAAAGCCAGACAGTATGCAGGATTTACAGGGAACCAACTACTGAGTGCCTTCAGTGAAAGGTCTGTTGCCATTGCTGGCGGTGACATGTGGTTAAGATGAATTCTGCTAGCTAGAGCAAAAAAGAAAAGAATGGGAAAAAGCAAGTAAGAGTATGATGATTTTCATGGCAACTGAGAGGAGCACCACATTGTGCTCAAACATAAAATCCATATTTGGTACCCACACACATATTTGTATTATTATACAAATATTATACCTGTATTTGTATTCTCGTGTCTTGCTTATGCCTTTAAGAAAATGACATAGTTGTAAGAGCTCAGTCATCCAAAGTGTCCCTGAGGAGCAGAACTACACAATCTGAAATGGATCTGCTGACAAGCGTTGAATTGTGATCACTCTCAATATCACCTAGTTTTCCTTTCTGTTAGTTCTAGCATCCTTGCAATATGTGACACTTCCAGAAGCGTGGGGTGGGGCAATAATCCCCAATGTAAAAAGCTTGTCACTTTCACAATAAAGAAAAAATGGAAAAAAGAAAGGAAAGAAAGGAAAAAAGAAAATGTATCACCAAAGAGAGGAAAGAAGACAACATGGATTTGCATAGCATTTACATAAAGCATATGTCTAGATGACACTTTAAACACTGTAATGCAGTGCATCTCACCACACTGAGCATGGAACCATGTGTCCAAGTGACTTCTGTGCTTCCTCAGTCTGCCTTTAAAGCAGTATCTCTAAGGCCCTAGCTCTCTCTTCTTGCAGTTCTTTATTTTCTTGACTTGGGCTGGGAAGCCCTTCACATAAGGACTGTCTTCAGCGGACAACCTCTCCTTTGTGAAATAGGCTGGGTAGCCACCTTACACTGGGATGCTGGCAGGACCAAAGGAAAATTAAAGACTACATCAGGAGTGGAAGTATGAAGGAGGCACCCATTTTGGGGGACAGTTTGTAATAGTTATACCCAAATGCTGACCATTAACTAATTCACATGAAATGAAATTTAATTCAGGTCTGCGTAAAACTTGGCCTCTGAATGGTATTTTCCCCCCTCATTTAGGTTGAGTGAAGGGAGGAACGTGCTCTGAAAGGCTGTTCTCACCAGTTTCAAATATTGCTCAAGAATGAACACAAAGGACACAAAAGTGACAGAAGGGGGCCTCAACGTCACACTTACTATACGTCTTCTTATGCATGGAAAGGTAACTTGCTTCCCATAGAAGTATCAGGGGCGAGGGGTGGGGAACTGAATTATATGCCATGGACAATTATATTTTATCACAATTATACTATAAAGTGTCACAGAAACCCAACACTTTAGCATTTTTTTTTTAGGCATTGGGATAACTACTTTTAATAGAGTTGGGCAAATCTGTCTTTTCCTGATCCGAGTCACTTTTTATGGTTTCACAACTCTTTTGTGTTCTGCTTTGATCTGTGAATAGATATGAAATTTAAACATATATTTGCCGACATTTCTGTTGTTGTTGCTCTAGAGTATTCAGAGCACTCATATACATTATTTCAGTAACCCTTAACAACAATCCTGTAACAACCTATCCAGTACATTATTGTGGTCAGGATGGGTCTGAGAGCTAGTAACTTTTTTGAGACCAAAAAAAAAGATAATAATGGCCTGTTACAGACTGCCAAAATAAAGCTGCTTCGGGTCTCTTTGGAGGTATGCTATTTAAATGATGCATGCATCCTAAGAATCCGGAAGCTGCACCAAAGCTGCACTCCAGTGCTTAGGAATGGAGTATGGCTTTGGCGCGACCTCCGGACTCTTAGGACCCAGGCATCATTTAAATAGCATTCCTCCAAAGAGACCCGAAGCAGCTTTATTTTGGCAGTCTGTAACAGGCCAGAATCTCTTATCCGCTGTGGTATATTAGCTATGATAAATGGTTTAGATTTTTAAAAAAAAAAAGTGAAGGCACTGATATTGAAGTATCATACATATTAATTGTTTAATTCTGGCACTTACATAGCATTTAAAGTCTCCATGCAGTTCATTTATATACAAGGTAGTATGAAAGTGGAGTTAAAATATATTACAAGCTGTGGAAAGGGGGATTAAAATAATTAAATCGAGTAGCAGCGTGATCACTTTGGAAGCTGGGAAAAAACAGAAGGTCCTTTAAATTGTCTGCATTTTCTGACTCCTGGATCAAGTGTAGGAGGATGTTCCAGAGGATAGATAGCATTGCTGAAAATGGTGACATTCTGTTGTCTGTAGAACAGCCAACAGGGCCTCCTCTAAAATTCTCAGAGGCTGGCTAAGTATATTTAGTAGAGAAAGATGATCTGCTATATGCCCTGGTCCCAAGTGACTGGGGCTTTGTCTGTCCGTGACAGAACCTTGAGTATGGCTCAATAGCTAATAGGCTGCCAGTTCATTTCCATTAGTGGAACTGTTGTGCATAGCTGGGTGCCTCACTAAACATCCTGACTGCTCCATTCTTTAGGAGCTGCACATGGTCAAACAGGTGCAGGGGAAGCCCCATATGCAGTGAAGATAGAAAGGTTAGCCACATTATTCATTTCCTGGCCAAAAAACAGGTTTCCTAACACTTGGAAAATCCAGTGTGAAAGAATAACAGTAGTGAGAATTTTGTGCAGTTTTTATCCAAAATTTACACACCCCAAAGTTTTTGGGGAAATTATTCTGTGCAGAAATACAGAATAATTTATTTTCACGGCTGCCATGGCTTTTGTACAAAGAGCCACATTTTTGCACTGTTTCCAGATAGCCATGTATTTTTTTTCTCCAAGATTGCTGTTTACTGTGCTAAAAAACACAATCTTCATAGAAAAAAGAAGATTTGCACTAAAATCTTTTTTTGTCCTGCTCAAAACTGGTTATTGTTGCACAGAAAACAGCAATCTCACACAGAAAAAACCCACTTGGCTGTCTGGGAACAGTGTTCTTTTGTGCAAAACTCCACAATTCTCATGGAAGAACCCCTCCCATGTACTTCTTCACAGAATGATTTCACGAAACACTTTGCAATGTGCAAATACTGGACAAGAACTGTACAGAAGGAGTCTTTCTGTTAAAAGAATTCAGTTTCAGTTTATTAGCTGTTGTCTAATTCATAACTGTACCACCTCAGAATGTGCACAGTCTCTCTCAATTCAGATGCTACAGAGAGATACTGCTTTTTGTCCAACACCACTGAGAACAAAATAGTGTATCGCCACAGTTGCACTATCAGGGTACTGAAGCACAGTTACCTAGTGTTATTCTCTGGATTTAGCCCCATATAATATAGCTGAACCAGTATAATTGACAAGAGATGATCCAGGAGGTGAAATGCATCAAAAGCAACAGAGATTAAGAAATGATAATAATGTTGCCTTCCTCCTCTCCTCCCATAGACAACTAACCACCAGAGCAATCAAGACCAATTCTGTCTCAAATACAGACCTGAATCTACACTAGAATGAAGCAATATACACCTGTAGCTGCATCATCTGTCCCTTGTACTATCTAGGGCCCGTACAGACAGGCCAAAATAAAGCTGCTTCAGGTCACTTTGGAGGTATGCTGTTTAAATGATGCATGCGTCCTAAGAGGCTGGAAGCCACGCCAAACTCATGCTCCAGTCCTAAGGACTGATGTGCAGCTTTGACGTGGCTTCTGGCTTCTTAGGACGTGTGCATCATTTAAATAGCATACCTCCAAAGTGACCCGAAGCAGCTTTATTTTGGCCTGTCTGTTCGAACCCCTAGTTAGCCCACTACACCTAGTTCAGAGGAGCTTTGTTGGACAAGGTTCAAAAGAACATGTGGTGGGTCATTCAGATCAAGCATTTTGTCCATAACCTTTGGGCTTCAAAATCTGAAACCTGTCCTACAAAACAGGACAATGCAATACACCAGACACCACAATAGACACTGTATCAGTTTTAGTGTTCATTTGTTATGAAAATGAAAGTATTTTGCAAACTCCTTAGGGAAGACTGAGGCAAAAGAAGAGAGGAGCAGTTCTACCTTTGCCCCTCTTCTCCATGCAGCACATTGCTTTTCCACTTGCTTCAAACATAGGTGGGAAAAAATCTCTATTGTCATTTCTAACTCATCTCATAAACTCCAGCTCATTCTCAGCCCTGATGTTTTCCCAATATAAATTTGCTACTCATTCTCTTGAGGATTTATCACTCCTTCCATTTTCTGTTTTCTTTCTTAGTTCATCAGAAAGTTCCTTATGCCACTACTCTTTCATTAGAAGTTTAGAGACCAGGGTTCAAATCCCTGCTTTGCTATGGAATCCAATTGGGTGACCTTGGGCAAGACACACTCTCTCAGCCTTAGAGGAAGGCAAAACCAAATCCCCTCTGAACAAATCCTAGATTCATTTTAAGGTTACTATAAATTGGAAATGACTTTAAGGCACACAACAACAACAACAACAACATTGTCTTCAATACCTTACTTTTGCAGAATTCCCTTCCATCATGAACTCCCTCATTATTAAGTATTTCTGACCTCGTTTATTCCATCTCTTAAACTTATTGAAATCAACTGTCTTAAATTCCAATTGTATGCTCATATTAGATTATCCTTAGTTTTTCCTTTCTTAACAAATCCCAAGAGAATGAGATCACTAACACCAAGGGTACCACTTTTACCACTTCATCAAACCGTTCTGTTGGTGAAGATCACAGCAAAGATCCCCTTGTCTTTTCTTCTGCCTTGTCGGCAAAGCAAGGGAGGAATTAGATCTTACAATGTCTACAGAGTCTGTCATCCAACAAACTTCAGCATAGGTGAAGTCTCCTATTTTTCCTTTTTGAATGTTCTGTAATCTGGTCTAGGAAGGCATCATCCAGATTTTCTGTTTGGCTTGGCAATTAGTGACAGATTCCCATAACAATATCACTATCATTTTTCCTTCCTTTGATTTTTAACCAAAAGTTCTCAACTGGCCATTTATTCTATGATTCATGGATCTCCTTGAAGTTGAACATATTCTCTACCTACAGTGTTCCTCTTGTTCTCTTCCTGTTTAACCTATTCCTTTTAAGTAAGTTATACCCTTCTACGTTACAAAGCATTGCTACATTACAAAGCATGAGTGGAATTCCACCATATTTCACTAATGTCTTCTAAGTCATATTTGCCTTCCTGCATTAAGAGTTCAAGTTTATCTTGTTTATTTTGCTGCGCATTGGTACAGAGATTTTAAAAAACATGTTTCATTCATTCCAGCCAAATTGTCTCTCTTCCTGGTCCATAAAATTATCACCAACTGCCCAAGGTCCTTTGCCTTCCTACCTTAAGCCTAATTGGTATGTTTAGTGTATTAACAGCTGTTTCGAGCAGTGTCAAGTATTCCCATTTGGTCTAAAAGAAAGAAAGAAAGAAAGAATTACCAATCAGCTGGGTGAGTCTCGGCAACCTCTTTGTCATGCCCAGGATGCTATTACTAGGGAGACAGTATATCTCCTGAAACAGCATGTCAGAGCTGCATACTGCTACCTCAGTCTCTCTTATAAGGAAGGTAAGATGTCTGGGAGATGGCAAAAATCCTTTCCTCGCCAGAATTCTTGATAGCGAGCTTTGTCCTTTGTCCTCAGAGGGTGATAGAGTCTCCTTCTTTGGAGGTCTTTAAACAGAGGCTGGATGGCCATCTGTCAGGGATGCTTTGATTTGGATTTCCTGCATGGCAGGGGGTTGGACTGGATGGCCCTTGTGGTCTCTTCCAACTCTACGATTCTATGATTCTATGATTCTATGAAGCCTGCATGTGCTGTCTCTGTTCCAGCAGTCCAGAATCACTGTCTGTGCAGAGGGCTTGGAATAGATTGTGTTACACCAAAAATCACATAATATTTTTGGATCATCCTGCACCTGTGTGTAACATTCTTCTATATGCTTGCCTCCTGTAGCTAACATTATTCCTTCTCCCTTGAGGCATGCGCCCTTCTATTATTCTTCCAGAAGACTTCACTGTTCTTTCCAAAAGTGTTTGATCGTCCCTATTCTCCAAAGTGCAGATAAATATAATTCAAACATTTGTATTTTCTTCTCCAGCAGTGAAAACAGGTTGTATTTGCTACAGGTAGAACTTCGTACATACAAATGTAACAGAACTGTTGCAGGTCATCACAGCAGTTCATAGCAGCCATCTCACATAGCCTTCTGTCAGTGGAGAGACAACACTCTTGAAATCAAACGTCCTCATTACCCACCCATGGAAAGCACCATAGTTACTCCTCCTGTGAGCTTCCTGAGACTGTGAGACTAGCCAAGGATCTATTGCTACTGCCACCCCATCACCACTACCCCCCATAAAAATTAGTCACATTCTCAGCCAGGAGAAGTTCATGGCGGTAGACAGATTTATTTTAAAATATAAATAAATTCTATATAAAAATAAAATAAATTCTAGCTATAGTTATGTGATTAACATGTGAAATATGGCAGACCTTGTTAGCTGTAGCTTGGAATTTTCATATCTGCACATAAGGGTAAGAGTGGAGATGAAGGTTGGTCTTTTAGCCACTGATGTCGCAGTGTCATTGGATCACACATTCCTTACCTGCTGTTCTTTGAAGTATAGAGGTGGGTGCCTCTCCCCATAAACGGTCAAAGATTATCCAAATAGATCTGCCCCTTCCTTGAGCATAGTGTTGTTGCGACAACAACAACAAAAATACAAAGATTCTTTTAACACTTTAAAGACAAACAACTTCTAGGGACAATAAAGAGGTCTGTAATCCATAGAATATTATTTCATAATACATACATATACTTAAGGTGCTCCAAGGCATTCTTGCTGTTTTCCTAACCTTCTCATCGCTCTCATCTTTGAAACTATACCTCTCTCTAAGTCAGTCAGTATTTTTATGTGCTTTCTGCAGATAGTGGTTTGTTCTGCCTTTTGGTGAGTCCATGGCAGAAGTGGTTTCCGGATTCACAGCTCAGGCTCTTAGCCATTAGACTAAAATGTACTTGTTAAATTATAGCATGTTAATGCAGGTAGCTTGTCACATCACTTGGCTAAGGGCATACACATCTATTACCAATTTAGATACAAGATGCTCTCTTTCATAGAGATTCACTGATTATTTGGGTCTCTGGCATGTCCAGGTTTAGATCTTTCAGTTACTTGCTCTGCAAGTGCTGCACTCTTTGTCACAGAGCTGAATCTTGTTATGACATTATAGCAAAGCAATCACTTTGCCAAAGGACTCCTTGCCTCAATATTGCTGATCTGGCACCAAGACCATTTGTTGCCTAATCCATCACTTGAATTAGATGTGAGAATCCCTGCGAGGTCTGGCTTTTATCATTAAGTAAAGTATAGCTTTTCATTTTAATTAGCTGCTTATTGAAAGTACTGAGTAATTGAAAATTTTAGGAGGTGCATTTTCTATAACACTAACAGCAGAAAATATGTGCTATTATCTTTATTATCTTTTTGAGGCAGATCCCCATCTTCCCAATTTCTTTTCATAAAGCACAACTCAATAAAGATAGTGAAAATAAAGTGAGGTGGGGGGGACAAAAGAGCTGGCCCTGCAGTAGTAGGAAGGAGGTCACAGATGCTGTCAATTGTGTATAAGAGAATTAGGTGTCCGAGGTGCTTCAAGGGGCTGCTTTTTATCAGAGGCAAAATAAATCTGCACAAATCTGCCTTGCACAATTTAACAAGTTCTTCCTTACTTCAGCAAAGAAACATTTTATACTAGACATTAGAATAATTCTCGGCCACCCGGTAGCAAATGGACAGAAACCAGGGCACTATATGACTTACTCTTGTATGCTTTTGCTGTTTCCAGAAGACGCCAGCTATGTCAAGTATTATGTGGTTAGGCATTTCGATCATGAAACCTCCCATCTAGGAAGCCAGCTGTGAGGAGTGCAAATCGGCTGTCTTTTTTGGCGATCACAAAATCCATCCATTAGAACAGTGCTTTTAATATGAAAAAAGAAGCAAACCTATTTTTTTTTAAGCAACAACAATGTGATCTTTAATGAAGTGGGTGATGTGAGTGAGCCCCTTATGGATTTTAAGTTCCCAGACAAATCCCTAGCTGGAACATTTCCTGGTGCCTATCCCAAAGACCCGGATTAATTCCTTCCTCCTACCTTCCCCATAGAAAAAAGCTTGGTACTTGCAAGCATTGTCCAAGCCCCAAAGATTAAGGCCCGTTCCACATAACACTATGATTCCACTTTCAACTGCCATGGCTCCATCTTACCTAGAGTTTGCAGTTTAGAGAGAAATACATACTAAGAATTCTAAGCCACAGAGCTCTAGAAACTCAGGACTCTGTAGAATGGAACCATGGCAATGAAAGTGGAATCATAGTGCTATAACTGTGTAGTGTGAAAGGGCCCCTTAGCCAGGAAGTGTCAGCAGAAACTGTCTGAGAGCACAGCCAGCTTCAATCCTCCTCCCTGTCCCCTGCACAAGTCTATCTGTTCAAGTCTATCTGTTTGGGTTTATGACTATGCAGATCTGTTTTGGTTTATGAATATGCAGATCATGTCCTTTTTTCAGCTTGAATTTATTTGAAATTTGCTTTGTTTCAGGAGGTCGGCAGCATCATCGGAAAGGTCAGTCACCCATTTTCTCAAGGCCAAATTTATTTGAGTCATCCTCATTGTGTCCATATTTTTCTATAGATACATTATAATACATGTTTTCTGTTTCTTTAACAGAAAGGCGAAACTGTTAAGAAGATGAGGGAGGAGGTAAGATGTAAATATGGACCATTTTTTAAATGAAATTCCTTAGTATTTTTAACTAAAATTCCCAGGTTTTTCAGAATATACAGTATTGGTAGTGGTGGTGGTCGAGGAGGAAAGGCTTAAATGTGTGAATCAATGCTCCCACCAAGTGGCTAAAAAAGAGTACTTGCAATGAACTATAAAGTATAAATTTCCCTCAAAGCCTCAGTAGTATGGGTAGTATGGCCTGTTACAGACTGCCAAAATAAAGCTGCTTCGGGTCTCTTTGGAGGTATGCTATTTAAATGACGCATGGGTCCTAAGAATCCGGAGGTCGCGCCAAAGCCACACTCCATTCCTAAGCACTGGAGTGCAGCTTTGGTGCAGCTTCCGGATTCTTAGGATGCATGCATCATTTAAACAGCATACCTCCAAAGAGACCCGAAGCAGCTTTATTTTGGCAGTCTGTAACAGGCCTAAGTTAGATTTACAGACAAGGAGAACCTAAATTAAAATCCCCTGCTCAGCCCTGAAGTTCACTCGGTTACTTCCATTCGGCCAAACCTACCCTACAAGGCTCCAATAGTACCTTTGAGACTAACTGAAGAATAAATTTCTAGCATAAGCTTTCATGGCCACAGTCGACTTCTGTGTCCACAGTAGCTAATGCTAACAATTTCATCTTCCCAGTTATTCTCAAATGTTCCTTTATGTCTTTTTATGGTAAAAAAAGACTAACATGGCTTTTTTCTTTGAACATTATGACATTATAAATTGAGAGGACAGAATGGAATAATTCTATTTGTTGTTTCTCCTTTTGTGGAGAAAGTGTAGGACACAAACGTGTTAAATAAATCTGAAAACAGCACAAGGCTATCTTTACATTAAATAACTTCTCAAAATAATATGATCTACCCATATCATACCAATGCTCTCTGAATCTTTAAAATATAAATATATTTCCGCACAGAACTAATAAATTTACATCTGGGCAAATCTGTCTAGTTCAGTTGACAGGGGCTTGTATAATTTAATACCTAAATTCAAGCTTGTCCTTTCAAATATAAAAATTGATGCCCAGAAGAAAGGATCTAGTTTAGCTGACTCCCTGTCATTCTGGTTTTCTGTCTGTAAGGATTTCATTTGGTTTGACTTTGAATGAAGGAGCACTGAATTATATTAGTATCTGTCTTCAGTTTTTACTGCTACAGCTCTCTGCATCTTTAAAATATTTTCCCCAAAGCTCATTTTTGGTAGGAATTGCACAGTACCTGTGTTTAATCAAAAATGGCTGCTTCCAGATAAGCCTACTCTGGGACTGCACTTTTTATTCAGTCAGTCTTTATTATGCTCTGTGACTAGCCCTAGAAGAAAAATGCAGTAAGATTAATTAAAATAAACGGACATGGCAAAGATTAAAACAGATCACATCACCAACTGGTGGAGTGTTCTGGCACATACATAAGCTTATCAAATAGTGCAGGCAACTGCACAAAATTTAACAACATTAAAAGTAATTGAAGCATTTTCATCAGGGACGAGGGAGGAAACAAAAGAAGAATCTGTATATCCTGGTAATTTAATAAAAGCAGATTCAGTAAAAGTTTTCCTAATATCATGGTTTTTAAAAAGGTAGTGGAGAAGAACGTGGGTTAGGATTCAACTTCCCATAAGCCACAAGGGCACCTGTGATCAGCGAAGGAGATTTTCCAGAACAGTTGAGAGCAGGGAATGGTATGATGCTATTGTGAAGGCCCTTAGAGGCTTATGCACTGAGAGTACTGAAATACAATTTGATGGTTTATACATACAAACCGTTCTGTTAATTAGAAGTGGTACGTGGGCCAGAAAGGCATGGAAACGCACTGTAGGGGCTTGGGCAGGTCACACACTCTCAGCCTCAGATGGAGGCAAGGGCAACCCCTTCTCAACAAATTCTGGGAAGAAAAACCTGTCATAGGGTCACCTTAGGGTCGCCATAAGACAGAAATAACTTGAAGACACACAACAGTAACAAAATTAGGTCAATATCATGTTGATATTCAACATCTAAGATGTGCTGGTTAAGTGTTAATCTGGCTGTTTCAAAACTCAGTAAGATGCCCAGAGAATGTATGCTTGGAGCTTCTGGGAGATTTTTATTACCAC
Organism: Sceloporus occidentalis; assembly: GCA_023333645.1. Taxonomy (NCBI): domain Eukaryota; kingdom Metazoa; phylum Chordata; class Lepidosauria; order Squamata; family Phrynosomatidae; genus Sceloporus; species Sceloporus occidentalis. The sequence continues at coordinate 24,471,510 of JALMGF010000007.1, forward strand.
CTTCATTTAAAAACATCCTATAGGATTAATGGAGCTAAACCTTCAAGGAAGAATCATAGAATCATAGAATAAGAGAGTTGGAAGAGACCGCAAAGGCCATCCAGTCCAACCCCCTGCCATGCAGGAAATCCAAATCAAAGCATCCCCGACAGATCACCATCCTGCCTCTGTTTAAAGACCTCCAAAGAAGGAGACTCCACTACACTCTGAGGAAGTGTGTTGCACTGTCGAACAGCCCTGACTGTCAGGAAGTTCCTCCTAATGTTGAGCTGGAATCTCTTTTCCTGCAGCTTGCATCCATTGTTCCAGGTCCTAGTCTCTGGAGCAGCAGAAAAGAAGCTTTCTCCCTCCTCAATATGACATCCCTTCAAATATTTAAACAGGGCTATCAGATCACCCCTTAACCTTCTCTTCTCCAGGCTAAACATCCCCAGCTCCCTGAGTCTTTCCTCATAGGGAAAGAAGAGCAACTTCAGCCAATGGTTAAATATGACAAGCAAAATTCTGGTTTCAGCCTTCTGGACACCAACTTATAAATGGAGGATAGTGTTTGAAACAGCCAACAGGGTTGTGTGGCCATTCAAGCCAATGGGGCTTGAATATATACAAGTTTCCATTTTTGCAGGGGGAGTCTGGAACGGATCCTCCACGAAAACAGATGGGCGACTGTACTTCTTTTTGTCCTTAAGAAGAATTTTATATTGTTTCTGAAGAAAACCTAGGCAATTTGAAGATACTATAAGGAGGTTCTCTTTGTGGGTCTTGACCTTGGCAATCAGATGTTTCTTGGCTATGACACAATTCTGATTGAACCAGTTCTTGGATCTGATAAAAATGTTCTGACGCTTTCTTAAATGCCTAACTATCAGATAGCTCTATAGTACTTTGACTCGTAGAAATTTTAAAGTCCAGTGTTTGGATCCTATGAAAAGAAAGAGGAGCAGCTCTTGTAAAGGTGATCAGTCTTAAATAAATGTGTGATGTCCCTGTCACCTTTTCAGACCATCTAATCTTAGTTGTTCTGTCTTTCATCTGGACATTATGGTAAGAGGCAATATAGAATCATAGAGTTGGAAGAGACCCAAGGGGCCGTCCGGTCCAACCCCCTGCCATGAAGGAATATACAGTCAAAACACTGTAGGGGTTTCAAGATTGGCATCTAATACCACTGTATCTGGCTGTATCTGGACAGGAAAACAAGTGAGTTTGAAATCTCTGTGCTTGCCCCTGGGATGCAGGCAAGACTTGTATGGTTTGCATTTTAATATGAATGGCATAGTCTTTTTGTTCAATATAGAGTTATTTTTCTACTTTTTTATTTTTAAGACATATATTATCATACATAACAAACACACAATCATGAGCCACTAACATACAATGAGAAATATATATACAACAAATCAACAACAAAATAATACATATACTTTGATATTTCAGACTTTGTAGTGCCTATCCTAAAATTTCCTAGATTTGTCTTATTATCATTACCTAAGATTTATTTCCTTTTCACTTAGCTTAACGTATAATTTATATCTCTAACTTTCCATTGAATACCATTACTGTAGCACAAAAGAAAAGAAAATGAATATATATGCACGTTCAATACAGATTTTTAAAAAATTAATCACAAACCTATACAGAAACAGAATGAAGCAAACTGTTTGGAAAAAATGCAAACATCCCAGAAAGCAAGACAGATGCATCCATTGCTAGTGTGTATACCATGAAGCTCTTTAGATAGTGTGCTATTCCAGGAGACCATTGCTTGTTTTCGGCTCTATTTGTGTCGTTGATAAACCAACGCAATTGTGTTTTCTGTTCATGTTGTTGAGTGCCTGCAAGTTGTTTCCTGACAAACAGCAACCCTAAGATGACCTTATCACAGAGTTTTCTTGGCAAGATTTGTTCAGAAGAGACCTTGCTCTGAAGCTAAGAGTGTGTAATATGCCCAAGATCACCCTGTGTATTGCCATAGTCCAGCAGGGATGTGACTCCTAGTGTCTCAGAGTCCTAGTCCAACACTCAGATCACTGCACCATGCTGGCTGTTTATGTTCAATACAGTACCAATTTTAAAGACAATGTTTTCAAAGTTTACCTTGATTTGAATAACACAGTGGTTGTATTTGCTTTCCTCTTGCTTAGACTTTTCTTCAATTAATGCTCCTACCTTTTAGGGTATGGGCTATATTTGTGATGATAAGCCAGGCGTCTGTTTTATTTTCACAGAGTGGCGCTCGAATTAACATCTCGGAAGGCTCCTGTCCAGAAAGAATTGTGACGATAACAGGCCCAACAGATGCCATTTTCAAGGCTTTTTCTATGATTGCACTAAAATTTGAAGAAGTAAGTAAATGGAAACGCCTGAGAAGCTATGCTAAAAATACTAATTTACTTTTCTCATACTTTCTTTAATGCAGAATTTGTTTAATTGCCATTAAAGAAATAGTTGAAGTGATTTTAATTTTTTTTTATAAACGATCACAGTTGTAAAAATGGAAGAGAAACAATGCCCTATTTTGCATGCTGTTTAATCATTTGTATTCCTCTTGGAGGGAAACATGGGATTGTTAGAGGGAACTGATTTCCTCCTTGGGGAAATCAGTCACTTCTAGCAATGTTTGCTGATAATGAAGAGAAGAACAAAACGTTTGCAGTTTAGGTCCTGTTTTGGATTTTTACTGAAAAGAATAATTCTGTAGCTTCTAATTTAGATACCACTAAATAACAATCTGCAGCCTTGCCTAATTTTACTTGGTTTATGAGTTTGGATACTTCAGAAAATGAGACAGGAGGCCAGTTGGGTTAAAAAACACACAATACTGTCTGGACAAAGACTGGATGCTCCCTGTTCTGCATATAGACTGGATTGAGCATTGAGCCATGGCAGTTAAAGTGGTGCTAAACTGGATTATTTCTGCAGCGCAGATGCAGCCTAAGGAGACATTAAAATTTGTTCACATATAAAACTTTTGTTTGATTGGTTCACATTCCCTTGGTAACGCTGCCTGCCTATTTTCTTCGGATGATAAAACTGTGTTACTGAACAGTACAGTGGAACCTCGCCATACGCGGGGGATCCGTTCCGGATCCTGCCGCGTATGGCGATTTCCGCCTATGCTCGAGCCCCATTGTAAACAATGAGGCTCATGCACGGCGGCGCGGAAGTGCGCGGGGCGCAACGGGCGCGCGCGCCCATTCAACTGAATGGGACGCGCCACCCCTTCTGCCCCGCGCGCACCCAGCGGCTTGAGCGCGTACGCTCAAAGCTGCTTATAAAAAGTCCGCGTATGCAGAGGCGCCACTGTAAATGTTTCTAAATTAGTATGGATCACTAGAGGCATAATATGACCTTTTTTGCCAACCACACTGCTGCATAATATATACAATGAAGAGTCCTTGGTTGCATTGTTTGCACTCTATAAACTAAGGTGCTCAACAGCACCAGAGTGAGCACTTGAGAGCAATTGTTTCAATGGCCCTTTTCATCATTTCACAATGAAACCAAGGTCTCTATTGCAGCACCAGCCCTGACAGGTGGAACATTATTAAGATTATTTTAAATATATTATTAAGTAAATGCTTTCTGAACAGTTAGCAAATAATAATTTAAATTTGAAAATGATCTTAACAGGCTGGAACAGTTAGCCAAAACTAGCCAGATACAAGAGACAGAAGATAAATATTATGGATTTAAATGATGAGTCCTGCAACAAATATATATGTTTGCAATAAGAGAGTAGTAGATTACTCTGAACAAGCTAACAAGGCTCTGCTGTGCTGAAAAGATACATATTTCTGTGTTTTATGTCCTAATATACTCCCACTGTTTCCTACAGTAGCCTTTTCTGGTTAGTTTGGTTGCAGATGGGAACATTAAATGTAAGTTCAGAATCATTAAGAGATACATTCTCTTAAATTTTAGATAGAATAATAAATCCTTACTTAATTCTTGATAACTTTGTTATTGCAGGATATCAATGCTTCAATGACAAACAGCACGGTGACAAGCAAGCCACCTGTAACACTGAGACTCGTGATACCGGCAAGCCAGTGTGGATCCCTTATAGGCAAAGGAGGGTCCAAAATTAAAGAAATCAGGGAGGTAAGACACTGGACCAAGGTGCTGATTGCTTTCTTTAATGCACACTGGCTTTCAAAGATTCTAAATACAATCCGTCCCGCACTCTTAGAACAAATGGGAAGAAATTGTTAGAGATACCAGCCTCTAAATATGTTTCTACTTCCCAAAAAGCATTTAGTATAGCTGCCCCCACACTATGGAATGGACTCCCAGAGGAGATCTGCCTTGCTACATCCCTGGAAACTTTCAGGAAGGTGGTTAAAACAGAGCTTTCTCGACATGCATACCCACCTGGCCTTCTATGAATTACAGACTGTTTCTGTATGGAATGAGAGCATCTGACCCCATGATTGTTGATTTCATGTTTTTAACTGTGGTTTTAACTTGTGTGATAATAATATTGTAATGTTTTAATTGTATTTTTTAAACTCTGTTGTGATCCCACCTCGATCCAATTGGGAGAGGCAGGAAGATATTAATAAACTCTATTATTATTATTATTATTATTATTATTGAAAGTTATTTAAAATTTAACAGCAAATTATGGTACAAACCAAGCCAAGTATAGAGTCAGGAAAAGAAAAAGAGGAGGGAAAAAGAAGCAGGCCATTGTGTACAAATGGTTCCCTACAGAAAGAATTTGAATAGTCTGGGCACAAATTTTTAGATTTTCTATATACTGTATAATAATACAATGAGTTTGAAACTCAATTTCTCTTTAAGTATGTCGTTCTCTCAGTAAACACCTAAGCTTTCTACATCAGAAAACAGCATGCAGAAGTTGATGTAGAGAGCGACATACTTAAAGAGAAATTGAGTTTCAAACTCATTGTATTATTATACAGTATATTGAAAATCTAAAAACCTGTGCCTAGACTATTCAAATTCTATGGCAAGAACATCAGAGTTCTGTAAATGATAAAACTTTCATAGAGTAAGCAAATCTGTGTAGGTCCTTGCATTTTACATATAATTGATTCTGTAGGGCACTAAATCCCTAATCCTATGACCACTGGAAGTCTCAGTGGACCAAACCAACCTCTGGCTAGTAAAATTTCAGTACTTGTTGCCAGACACTTTCAATCTTATGTGAATCTATGTATTCCCTTTTTAAAAAGAGGTAGAAACTGGATGGTAGAGGGTGTTTCTTTTTTCTACCTTTAAACTTCCTGGGAAACAGAAATAATATATAGATTATTTACAAAATCTCATGAGATTATTTTGCACACAATAGTTTTGTAGCGAATTTTGCAAACACATTAATTAGTGTGTGTCTGTGCACATGCATGCGCGCGCATTCATGTTCCCTATTGACCTATTGGGACCTCATCAATTTCATAATTATTAGGATTGAATGATGGATTTTATAATTTTGTATTGTATTATTTTAATATGGGGGGACTCTGATTGTGTAATTTTGTATTTTTTATTATTCTGTATACCGCCATGATCGAAGGAATGGCGGTATATAAATAAAATCTCATTCATTCATTCATTCATTCATATGGTTGTCTGCCTAATAATGAACATGAGTCATTCAGATACCAGTTCCAAGGCTCTGGTGGCGCAGTGGTTAAATGCCTTTACTGCAGCCATTCACTCAAAACCAGAAGGTTGCAAGTTCAAGACCAGCAAAAGGGCCCAAGCTCGATACAGGCATGCATCCTTCCGAGGAGGGAGCTAAAATGAGTACCCAGACTGTTGGGGGCAAATTAGCTTACTTGCTAATTAGCTTACTTGCTGTTCACCGCTATGATCTTTGGATAGCGGTATATAAATAAAACAAATTATTAATTATTATTATAATTTTGCCAGATTATGGGCTGAGAGTGTTTTTTCCCCCATATTGACTCCTTGCATGTGACAATAATCAGTTTGAAGAAATGGAAGGAAATACCAGTGGCGTGTCTTAATCACAGCTGGGTGTGTACAGATAGATCAGCCAATACTGAGAAATTATTCTTGTTTGAAATAAAGTTTTGTAAAATACTCTAAAATGAAATGCAGCTCCAAGTCCCATTAAGAAAAGATGAAATATTTTTGATATCAAATGATAAATAATAAAGAAATTTGATAGAAATGACTTAAATAAGTGAGGTGTTTATAAAAATTAATCCCGTTGATTATATCAAGTTCTGAGTCTTCCAGTTTCAGTGAATGCTAGTTGCCTGGAATTTTTCCATGGTTGTATCCTATAAAATACAATTGGAGAGAGTCACATTGGACCATGATATAAATCCCCCTCCATATATTCCAAAATTACAAACAGCTGGGGGAAAACAGAAATGGACAGGAACAATTTTGCCTATGTTTTAGGTCCCAGAGCTAGCATAATTCAGTTTCACTTTAAAGGCCATAATTAGTTAATTTGAGTTATATCAAATTACTTTTAACACCTAACCTGGAAAGATGGTACTCATTTATCATAGTGCAAGCACAACACAGGAAGCTATTTTGTGAAAGCAATCTGATTGATGTAATGAAATTTATATTTCTTGTAACACCATTCTTTGTCTTTAAGTCCACAGGGGCCCAAGTACAAGTTGCAGGGGATATGTTACCAAACTCCACAGAACGTGCTGTAACTATATCGGGTACTCCTGATGCCATTATTCAGTGTGTAAAACAAATCTGCGTAGTAATGCTTGAGGTAGGAAACATTTCCAGAGTGTTGTCAAATATTTTGATGATCAAAGTTGGTTACAGGCTGTCCTTCAGATTCCATAACTATCACTGAGACTGCTTAAGTGCTTAAAATAATTGTAGTCAGATCCATCAGTGCATTTTGGCATACCAATCCTGTTGAACCTGAGATCACATTTTTAATGGTTAAAGTTTAATTTGTATTTTTCATTATTGTTGTGTGCCTTCAAGTCATTTCCAGCTTATGGAATTTGCCTGACCTTATGACCAATTGTAAAATGCTGCAATATTTGCCTTACTTCCTCAGAGTTTAAGTTTCAGGATGTCTCTGAACAATCTGATTTTCAAAAAGTGTTTATATTGCTGGATCACCATTAGTCCTGTGGTTTTCAGACCAGTCATCTGATATGTCAGGCAAATACTGCAGCATTTTACAATTGGTCATTAAGTATTAACTCTGTGACAGGTTTGCCTTGGGATTGTCATAAGTTGGAAATGACTTGAAGGCACACAACAATAATGAAAAATATAAATGAAACTGTAACCATTAAAAATGTGATCTCAAGTCAACAGGATTGGCATGCCAAAATGCACTGATGACTGACAACAATTATATATGCTACAGACTTGAATAGTTTTAGAACCATGTGATTTGATTTCTGAAATGAGATTTCAAGGGGTATCACCAAAGGTGATTTCTTTAAAAAATCGTCGTACTTTCACGTATCTCTTTAATTACTGTATTTGCTGGAATAATTATATTATTTTATATCATGATTTTTAAAAAAAGCTATGAACAGGCTGAAGGGGTTCATTTTGTATCTGAATTGCAGTGATGGGGTAAAGAATTAAACTTCCCCTTTCCAAAGTCAGCATCCAGATTAGGAGGGAGCATGCTTGTATTCCCTTTTTAAAAAACATTCACACAATGGGCACGTGGCAAACATCTTGTTGGCCCTTAGGTTACATTTCAAAAAAGCAGTTCCTAATATTCTAGAGCACATGGTAGAGATGTGTTTTGAAAGCAATATGAAACCCAACACCCCCAAAGCCTAACAAGCCAGTGGAAACCATTAGTACAGTACAAGGAAAAATTGAGAATATATTATAGATCTTACATAATAATGTCTGCGCAACCTTAGTTCCCTGAAACACCCAAATCTTCTTACGTTCTTGTAAGATTTGCTGCAGCTTGTCAGAAGCAGTGATCTGAACAGTGAGCTTGCTGCGTTATCTTGAGGGAGCCAGTGATCTGATCTCTAAACATCTTTCCCACTGGCAAAAGGGCAATTACCCAACAGCCCTGCAATGTCACCAGAGCCACTGAAGTGAACATGCTTTTCAGAGACTCCTGGAACAGAATAGTGACTCCCTTGTGCTGCAAGAAATGGGAATTTTACTCAGAGAACTTAGCAGGGGCAGCAATCTCCCATTTCCTGCTGGGGGGGAATGTCTGGAAAAAGCAGAACCACAGCTCTTTTGCGGGTTTTAAACTTTGCTGGCCCTGAGAGAGGTAAAAAGAGCATGAAAACCTTGCTGCTGGCTGTGCAATTACATCAGGAGGGAAATCTAAATGGAGCTGAGTGGCAAATTCCTCATGATTAGCTCCGTCTTTCACACTTTTACTGTTTGTGTAGGGGGTTGCAATTGAGAGGAAGGTGCGTGTGTGTGTTTGTGTGCAATCCAGAGTCACAATAGGGGAAAAAGAAGAGAGTAGTGTAAGGCAACCTTGGTTGATTAAAGGAAGATATGAAGACGTGTGAGGTAAGGAGAAGAGAAAATGAAGAGAGCTTGTGATGACAGAGAACAAGAGTTCAAGGGAGATGCAATGGAGGGGGACATGAGCAAAGGCTGGAGGCAGGGAGCCTCATAGGCACTTGCGCTTGAGAAGCCACAAAAATCTGTAGCTGGCCCTGTGAATACAGAAAACACTTGGAGTTATAATTGCAGAAAGCTGTGTGAAATTGTGCTCTCTGCAGAACTAGAAGGCCCAGAGTTCCTTCTGGCAGCTTTATGCACAAGCAGGCAGGACCAATTTGCTGTTGACATCAAACTAGCAACCAGAGAAAGGAACAAGTAACACTGGGATCTCAAAGACAGTGCTGGGAGTAAATGGATCTCCAGAGTAGCCTGACACTAGAGCCCAGGGCTTTTGTTATTCCTAGACAATCTCTGTAGGTTCATGTTGTACTGCCACGTCTGCCTCCACATACAGGATCAGGAATTAAGAAGTGATCCATCAGTCATGTTCTGAATGGTGTACTATAATATTTCTGTCGTTGTCAGTGCCGTGAAGATAACTAGCAAGCAGAGAAATTTGATATATGTTAGCTGTTTATTTTCTATTTCTGACTGCTTTCTGTTTTCATCTCCAGTCTCCACCCAAAGGTGCCACCATTCCCTACCGCCCCAAACCTGCCTCTGCACCCCTAATTTTTGCAGGTGGCCAGGTAAGAGCAGACACCCTTTTGGCTTCAGCCGGAAACCACACCGTCTTGGCCCAACCTCAGACCGCGCCTGTTAGTTTCCAACTTTATCTTCTTTTCTGTCTGGTATAGTACTGATTGTCTTTCTAGTAATATGGATATAGCATATGCACTTTGGGGTGGGGGTGAAGTATATGCCAAGTTAAACCTTAGCCATTCATCTATCCTGGTCCTCTTTACCACCAAGCTTCCCACCTTGTATCTGTTCCCACAATCCATACTGTCTTTGGAATAGGAAGGGAATCAGGTGTGGAACAATTTGTGTGACACATCTGGGATGGGGGGAATAGAATATCTGCAGATTGATCTTGTTCTGTGTAAGTTGTCATTTTTAAGGAAACCAACTACCATATATTCAGATATCCATGCTGCATGTTAATAGTTTCATGCAAGAATTAAAACGGCATGGCAGGTGGCTGGGGGTTTCTGGGAGTTGGAGTCCCAAGAAGTTACTTTTCTTTTTCTTTTAATATTATATATGTGTTGTTACATTTGCCAAAAAATGTTACTGATGCATTTTATTCAGATATTTCAAGGAGGGCGCTTTACATTAATTTGATTAAATTCTGGACAGTGGTTCAGAGATTTTTAAGGTTTTTCTCCTCCATTAAAACTAATATTTGACAGCAATTGCTATCAAAGTTATGTCATGTATGCTCATTTTCCCTTTTAGTCTAACATTTTGCTGGTAGTGTACTCCAATGTTTTAGAGGAAATCTAGTGCACTATGTCTGCGGTCTTATCCTTTTAGTTAAGGAATGGGAACTCACAAGCTCAAACTATGCTGACTGGGACCATAGCACATGGGGTTTGGTTGAAGCTCTCTCTCTGATCTGTGGTGTCCGCAGTCTCTTCTTTCTGTCAACCTGCATTGTCAAAAATTCTCCTCAGACTAAATGGGTTGTTCTCCAGGAATCCAGCAAGGGCTGGGAGTAATGCAGGACTATTCTACCACTACCATGAGACAGATAATACTAGCACCTGTAGTATTATTACCATTCATATTACTGTTACGATTATTTTCTTTATCTGGCCTCCCCCACCCAACCCCAGAACATAGGCTCAAAGCAGCTTGCATACTGAACCAGATGCAATATAGGTAAAAACATACAATAGATTATTGTTCAAAAAGTAATTAAAAACGAATAACATTTAAAAGATTTAAAAGTACATTTTAAAAACCATTTTAACAACTGCAAAACACCACGTTAAATCCTAATAGGGTGTGCAAACATACTAGTTTATCACACGGGAGGGAAGCAGCCAAATCCCATGCAAAAACGCAATTTAAATCCAGGAAAATCCTGGAAGAGATTAATAACTCCGTCATCCCCATTTGGATTTGGGCCTGAAAGACCAAGACCTTGTCTGCACTAGCAGCCCAGAGTATCCTGCCCTGCAGCTGCCTCATTACCTCGGCCTCCATTTCTGTACCTTGGCATCTGTTTGCAGAAGTGTCTTGTTGAGCTGCCTGGCATATCTACTGCTGCTGTGGCCCATGAGTCACTTGCTTCTGAGATCAGAACATGTTTTCCAATGATTATCATATGGCTGGGCTCATTGTTCTAATCTCAGAATGATTGACCCCTGGGAAGCTTGGCAGGACACATGTGCAGACAGTTGCAGTGGCACAGAGAGCCTGGATCTTCCCAGAAGATCCAGAGTAACAGGTACATTTTTAAAATTCATATTAAGGCTGTTAAACTCCTGTTCTGGTGTGGAAGATGCTAGATGTCGTCAAGACTGCCCACAGCAGAAACAGGGTTTAAGATGTGCATCATTCAAACAGGGTGAACTGGCTTTGTGGAGCTTGAGATATCATAGATAGTCTTAATTCTTAATTTCAACCAATAGATTTTTAAACAAAAATAATTTATTTGCCTGTGGGAGAGATGCAAGGTTTTGAGCACTTGGACGGGGGAGGAGGTATGAAGGCTGAATGATTCTTACAGAGATGTAAGCAGTGCAAGAACCATACCTCGCTTTGTATCATGATGCAATATCTGAGGTTGCTCTTGAATGGCTAAATAAAAATAAACATTTGTAAAAAATTGTTAAAAGGCAGTTCACACATAGAAACAGTAAATGGTTCCATTTATTTGGATTGATTTACAAAGAACACAGTCAAATTGAGGGCAGAGTAGGAAAACAGTTTCAAATGGGCCCAAATAAAATCTGGTTTATGCCATATTATTACAATTGGCCCTTTATATCCGCAGGAGTTCCATTCTGGACCACCCTGCAGATGTCACAAACTGTGGGACCTCAAGTCCCATTGATTTTAATAGCAGCATGCTATGCTTACGACCATGTGCGCACACTGCTATTAGGGACAATGGAGTGGAGCCATCTGTGGATGCTCAAATCAGTGGATGGCAAGTCTGCAATTGGGGTGGGCAGACTGTATATCCTACTCTCTAATATACCCACAACACTGCTATTGTACTTATCACTTCGACTGCAATAATGGAATCAACGGTGATTATTAAATGTAATCAAATCAGGTAAATCTATTTCAAAGAAGGAAAATGTCCAAAAAAATGTCATAAGAAAATATTTTTAAAAATCCCACTGAGGATGCCTGAAAGCTGAGCAAGCCAAACTGTGGTTTGTGGCTTGTGCTATTTAGACAGTGAATTATGTGCTCATAACCTGAAAACAGACACTCTAAAATGATAAGAAAACGCCTGTTTTAAAACATGACTGTTCAGGACCTTTCATCTGTCTTTGTTATTTTTAGGCATTTACAATTCAGGGGCAGTATGCCATCCCACATCCAGACGTGAGTTCAATGCATGTACTTTACTTCCTATACTCTATTCTCTCATCTCTTTGCTCTGGGCAGCATTTACTTTCTAGGTATTTGAATATCAAAGGAACATCCACAGATGCCCCTCCTTAAAGCAGTAACATTTAGCCAAACATTTAGCAATACCAGATGTCTTTGCACAAGAGTTGCTGGAAAGTATAGTGGCCCAGATACAAATTACTTCTCCCTCCTTTTATGCATGTTATATATATTTAAGTTTCTGAAATGTAATGATATAGAACGGTAGTTAAAGATATTAACAGTAGCAATTTACATTTAATAACAGTGCCATCATCATTGTAACTTGTTTATTCTGTGTTGTAGAATAGAGTGAATGATTTATAGTCTTTGAAATATAATTTTAATTAATCCAGTTTTGAAACATGTTAAGATGGTTTTCTCTACTCTGAAATAATTCCATTTGATTGGATAGTTCTAATTTCCCATCCTGCCCTGCAGTTGACCAAGCTTCACCAGTTGGCTATGCAGCATCCCCCCTTTACTCCCCTTGGGCAGACCACCCCTGGTTTCCCTGGTACGTACCCATGACTCCCTGGGGATGTCCTTCTTCTTAACAGCTCTGTTTCCCATGGTCATTGCAACATTTGGATCACTAAATGTGGTAAATGGCCAGTGCTCCTTTTGTTTTTACACATTCATCTTTGTTGTTATTATGTTTTCCCCCTCCTATGGCTTTCTCTGTAAGATTTCTTTTGAGATCACTAAACCGTTTTGCATTGTTCTGATTTTCTTATGTTTTACTTCAGCTTTACCACCAGTTTCTTTTGTCTCAGCGCCAAATGCTATTATGCGCCACAGAGGATGTGCCATGTGCCTCAGGTCTCTAATAGTCACCACTGTATATTTGATTATCGAATGAGCCCCATATAAACTAAATTCCATGTAGTATATTATAGAGAATTGTAGAATCAAGATATAACATTTCCAGGTGCAAGTTCTCATTGGCTTTCTATATTGTTATATATTTTTAAAATACCTTCTTTGTCTTCATGCCCTTGTCAGCCATTATGACAAATGGAGAATAGTTAAAGCCAATTTATGAGTATTTTTGACATATTTTCAGTTTGACACATAATAGGCTGGATTCAGGTATAATCGTTCTTAGAGTAGAATTACTGGGATTTTAGTTAGACAACCAATTGATTACAATGGTTCTACTCTAAAGTGGATTGAGCCATCAAATTTGTTTTAATGGAACTATAGATCAGGGGTTCTTCAGAAGGCAAACTCTGCACACTGGTACATACTTTGCATGGCAAGTAATAACATTTTTATCACATACATCAAACAATTATTGGAAATTGAGTACATAATATTCAGTAAATCAGTTTACACAAACTTTGCAGACTTTGAAAGATATACTCTTAATTATAATTAGTCATGATTTCATTTAAACTAATGTGTTGATTATACAAAAACAAAAATACCCCAGAACTGCCAGCTTTTTTAGATGGACAAAGCAAAATGACATTGATCTGTGGTGTATATGATAAAAAAAAATTCTATAAGCATTAGATTATCTTTTCCTTTGTTTTTTTCATTAACATGCTGCTCCTGAATCTGTTCCTTGTACTACTGTTGACTGTGTGTAACTGTAATTTGGAGTGTGAACACATTAATTGCATTTCCTAAGCAAATATACTCTTAACAAATTGCAGCCTTAATGGTATATTGTACTTTCCCATTTCAAGCACCCTTCTTTCCCAAACCCTGCAAACTGACTAATCCATACAATTTGCATAGATTCTGACCATATTATTAAATTGTTATCAGTTCTTATACTGTTGACTTTACATTTAAGAAAAAATTCTGGCAGATCAAATTTGAGCCATCTGTTCATTTGTTTTTTTACAAGTGTTGGATTTCAGATTTTACAGCTAAGTGAAACCAGCCATTATCTTTTTACTTTTTGATAGCATAATAGATACTCTCTTGCTATATTGATGAGTTTAAGGCAGGGCTAGGCAATTTTTGGCTCTCCAGATATTGTTGGACTATGCAACTCCTGTCCTTCCTCATGACTGGCTAAGGTTGATGGGACTTCAGTCTAACAGCATCCAGAGGGACACATGCTGCCCACACCTCCTATAATGTCCTATTTAAAACCATTGGTTAGTACATAGCTCTGGTATGTGTATTTTCAGCTTTCGTTTTAGTTGAGTTACCTGTGCAGTTTAAAAAGTTGATTTTTTTTCTTATCTCAAAATAACTGTCATAAAATATATTTCCCCCTTTTTATTCTCCAAATCTAGGATTAGATGCCAGCACCCCAGCCAGTTCCCATGAGCTCACTATTCCAAATGATGTAAGTAAATTTGGGCTGCAAAGTGTTGGTTCCTCTTGTTCTATGCAACTTTTTTATCAATGCATGAAGTGTAGGCTCTCTTGCCTGTTCATATCTATTGCTATATTACAGTGGGCCCTTGGTATCCATTAGAAGTTGGTTCCAAATTCCAGGATACCAAAATCTGTGGATGCTCAAGTACCATTAAATACAGTGGTGAAGTAAAACTGTGTTCCCTATATAAAATGGCAAAGCAAGGTTTGCTTTCTGGGATTTTTTTTTAAATGCTTTGAAGCCATGGCTGGTTGAATCTGTGGATATAGAGGGCCAACTGTAATATCTTTGGAGCTGATACAGCATAATGGCTCAGCAGCCACCTTAGTAATAAGCCCAGAGTGGCCTGAGGAAAATACATATATAAATAGACTCTTGCATGGGTATACATAGCTGGACAAGGAGCCATATGAGCAAATAGCAACTGCATGTCTGGTTTCTTCTCCAATTCCCAGTCTATACATATGCCAAGTCTGTACATATGGGCCCCACTTAGAGAAATAAATTTGTAATCTCTGTAAAAAGGGGAGCTGGATTTAGTTTGTCCGACTCCCCATGTGCCACTAAACACATGATGGAATGATCATTATTGTTAACTGGCCTCCTAGTACAATCCTGGAAGTTCTTCAACTGTGGCAATGGATTGTGGCTATTATATTTTATGCGTATACTTTTTGTAAACACAGCAACCCATCCACAGGTACAGCTCTGTTCTGTGTACATACCATCTGCATAATATACTGTATATACTTGTATCTAAGTCAGCCTCATGTATAAGTTGAGGACAAGTTTGGGAACCAAAATTATGGGCTTTGCTATGTCCTGTGGATAAGTCAAGGGTATCATTTCCCAGAGATGTGAAAGTGCCAGCAGCAGCAGCTCAGGGGGCTATCTCCTCTGGCTGGTGCCAGTATCATTTTCACACCCAGGCATTCTCCACTCTACTCAGAGAAAGGGATTGTTCCTTTTTTTCATTAAAGGTAAGGTAGGGTATTAATTCTTATCAAAAGGAACCAATATACGTAAAAAGAAGCCCATATAAAACAAACATAAAGCTAAAAATATAAAACCAAAATCAATATAAATGTGTTTATTCTGTTCCAGCTAATAGGTTGCATCATTGGCAGACAAGGCAGTAAAATAAATGAAATCAGGCAAATGTCAGGTGCGCAAATCAAGATTGCAAATGCCACAGAAGGTTCAGCAGAACGACAAGTAACAATCACAGGATCACCTGCCAATATCAGCCTAGCACAGTACCTCATTAACGCAAGGTAAGTTCACTTTGTCATTAATAGTGTGGTTCAGGGAAACAATGAATTAGCCTGGACTGTTTTTCAATAATACGGGCTAATTCAAGCAGCAGTACCTATGCCTATCTGTGAAACCTTTGAGACGTCAAAGAAATAATATCCTAAATCGCTTACAGAACAATATATTTTTCATGCAAGCTGTTTCCTATCAGCTCTGCTGACCAGATAATAGCTGTCGTGGAACAGATTATAAAACTGATTTAGGGGCTGTGCAGGCTGCCCCTATTAGATCCAGATCAGGCCCACAACAACCACCTCATCTGGCCTTTCCAGGGCACAAAAAGGAGCTGCAAAAAGGAGCTTGAAAGGATGCATTAGCCACAGTTAGGCTTGCCATATCCCGCCAGGGGGCGGGACTTTCCCGGTTTGGGGCAGGTCCGCATGGTCCCGCCCCAGTTTGGCCCCGCCCCCGGGACACACCACCCACGCGACAGACACCAGGCAGGGAAAGGAGCTTCGCCTCCGTTCCCTGCTTGGCCTCCTCCGCCGGCGAGGGAGGCGGCCTGGCTCTGCTCCCTCCTTCCCGGCCTCTGTGGAGGCTTGGGCCTCCACAGAGGCCGGGAAAGGGAGTGGGGGCCGCCCGCGATTGCGGCGATCGCGCCGATCGTGAGCGCTCTCCTCCCTCCTTCCCGGCCTCTATGGAGGCCCAAGCCTCCACAGAGGCCGGGAAAGGGAGTGGGGGCCGCCCGCGATTGCGGCGATCGCGCCGATCGCGAGCGCTCTCCTCCCTCCTTCCCGGCCTCTATGGAGGCCCAAGCCTCCACAGAGGCCGGGAAAGGGAGTGGGGGCCGCCCGCAATTGCAGCGATCGCGCCGATCGCGAGCGCTCTCCTCCCTCCTTCCTGGCCCCTATGGAGGCCCAAGCCTCTACCGAGGCCGGGAAAGGGAGTGGGGGCCGGGAGGAGGCTGCTTCCCACCGCGGTGATCGCCGCAATGAGGAGCAGCCCTTGCATCCTTCCCGGCCTGAGAGGAGGCCGAGGCTTCCTCCCAAGCCGGGGAGGAGGAGGAGGACAAGGTTTTAAAATGTAGGACCTTAAAAAAAAAAAGGTCCTACATTTTTAAGCCTTGTCCTACATTTGCCCCGGTTCGGAGCTCCTCAGTTATGGCAACCCTAGCCACAGTGCCACGGCTTTAAGGCACTCCTTTGGCACTGTGTCGTGTAAATGCAATGCCAGAGGAGGGCCATGACACTTCGCACGTCACATTGCTATGGTGTATGGGCACCATGTCCCAACTCCAGCCCCAGGCCAGCCTTAATGACCAATCTGCACAACCCCTTGATTTCTAGCAGCAAATTTTGTCTATAGTATGGGATTACAGCTATTTGACTGTTGAGGAAAGAGACTGTTATTTTTGGTTTGCTTTTCAAAATAGCCCCAACAAGAAAGTATGTCAGCGAGGCTGGGTAGAACTGTCTCCTGAGCACACTGATTTCTTTTTTAAATGTATGGTGACACTTTAGCCGTTTGCATTTTTATTCTTGTTTTACAAAAATGCTGAATTTAATTTTTACTTAGTACCTATGAACAATGAAAGACAGTTCAGTGAATATAATTCTGCCCAATTCTGTTACTAGATCATGTCCGTGTATACAATGAAAATATGTAGTCTTTTTAATACCTTATCTCACTTCAAGCTGCCATATCAAATATTTGGTTGTTAAAAGAAAAGGAAAGCCCCATACAGACAGGCCAAAATAATGCTGCTTTGGGTCACTTTGGAGGTATGCTGTTTCAATAATGCATGCGTACTAAGAGTCCGGAAGCTGTGCCAAAGCTGTGCTCTAGTCCTTAAGACTGGATCATGGCTTTGGCGTGGCTTCTGGACTCTTAGGATGCATGCATCATTTAAAAAGCATATCTCCAAAGTGACCCGTAGTAGCATTATTTTGGCCTGTTTGTATGGGACCGAAGTGTATACAATTGGTGCATCATTCAGAAAATTTACAACAACAGCTTCAGATTTTATTTTTTTGAAGTTCCAAAATTTATTTGCATTCGGAACTGACCTAAATGCACATGCCATTCATGGCATCATTAAGAATTCCTGGTAATTTCAAGAGTGCCTGCTAAGTATACAGGTGTACAGTCTAAGGTGCCCTGAGATTCCTTACAACATCAGTGCTTAATTTTGAGCATCTTATTTACATGCTCAGCTTCTCTTGACAGCTTGTGTTTGGGCAGCACTAACTGGCGCATCCATAGAATACAGTGTGCAATTGGCAAACACCAGAAATGGCATGCATACATTTATATCTGATCTCCTGCTCCATTTGCATTTGGGGGGGGGGGGGGGACAAAACAAAACTGGTGATTGAGCAGATGTACCAAAATCTCAGTGCTTGCCAATGTACAAATGAAAACATTATTGAATTGTTGTGCTATGCCTTCTTTATAATGAATGTACATCCATATCTTAAGCCCTATGATCAAATAAAAATGTGTTCCCTCCTTTAACCTTTAAGGATATGTTCTTCTCTTGGTGTTCAGGGATTCCCCACACATCGAGATGAGAATAGACCCCTTCATTTTTAGTTGCACAAACACCATATGGCATACATCTGGATCTCAGAAGATAACAATCTTCCGGACAGCTAAAACATGCAAATATACTAAAGTATTTATTAATGGATTTGCAGTTTGCTGCTCACTGATAAAGTTTATTCTAGTGTACAAATTTGTGTTCAACTCACTTAGAAAAGCTTGTGAACTCTCACAGTCATGGAATGGGATTTAACAGATTGTTTAACACACTTTTGAAAAGAAGACAATTGATCTGCAAGCCTATACTATGAATGATGTAGGAAAACAAGTATTTTGGGTGGGTTTCCAGGAGAGAGGTATCTGTAACCATCATGCTCAATATCTTAAAAGCATCTTATGTACCTATTACTATGTGGCAAATGTATCTGCATAAAATGTCTTATGTTTGCAAATAAAGAGTCTTAAGTAAATGTGTAGATAAATTACGTTTGAAATTACATAGGCAGATGAAAGGAGCTTTTCAAATTTAGCCGCTGATCTTAGAAGTGAGCAAGCCTTATACCCATGGAGTAGATTGCATTACCAAAGGACTCACATGTACAAGCCCTGTTTGGAGAGGCACATCAGATACATCAAAAGGAATGCAAGTGCTATGAAAACTACTGTGGCGATTTCAATTGCTTTCAGTATGGCAGGATGAGCAATTTGAAAGCTGCTAAGAAGACCTGATAGTTAGATCAAAACTAGAAAGACCTGTAGTGCCAGGCTGGCAAGTAATTTTCAACAGGGCATAATTTGTACTGAACAAGGGTTGATGTGCCAGTAATATCAACTTGCCCATTGAATTACTCTAAGGTAAGCTGAAAACCCAGACCATGAGCTCTTTAAACCTTATCCCTCTAACATGAATAGTGATGGAAGCCTTGATGGGGGCCCTTTTTTACATACTATAAAAACACAGAAGTATGAGAGAAAATTATGAAACATGAAGAAGTCCAGATATACAAGCATCTAGAGATGTTTGAGTGAGGCTCAAAAAGTGATCTCTGCTGTTGGTCACTCTTTGGATTTTGTCATAATCACAGTGTGCTAGGAACTAGATAAGAAGCTCTTGAGGGCCAAATTAATTCCCCAGGTTTATGCCCTATCATGCATTCTGTGCATTCTTTAAATGGAATATGAAAACCATTGGATATAGCCAAGCACAGTATAAATAAAAAAGGCAGCTTATCCATTCTTGTGTTTTTGTAGTTTGTACTGTCCCTAGTGCCATCTTTCACCTTCATATCATTCACCCCTATCTAAAGCTGGCAGCTCCCTCCTGAGATTCTGCCACTCACTTCATAATTTTAGTCCATTTTACCAATGATCTGATGCCATCAAATTGAGCACTTTAACTGTTATATCCTGAAGGAAACTACAGAACATACAGGCTTCAGAATGTGAGGTATATTGTGCTACACTTTTAACAGAAACGGAAGCAGCAATTTGACCCAGGACTGCTCTTTTTGACAGTCTTTTGAGTAGCGTACATGCTTTCCATAAGCTCATTTATATTTTAAACATTTCTGTATCAGGGGACCATTTTGTTATTTTAGTCAGATGTACCTCATACATTAAGAATTTGACTGAATACAAGTTGTATCACAATTTCTGGCGTATTTTTCTGAGTTAAGTGGGACTGACAGGAAAATACATATAGGATTGCAGCCTTAAAATACATTTTAAAATGCAGTCTATTTTCTAACACAACGGCCTGTTACAGACAGCCAAAATAAAGCTGCTTCGAGTCACAGTGGAGGTATGGTGTTTCAATGATGCATGTGTCCTAAGAGTCCAGAAGTCGCACCAAAGCCACGCTCCAGCCTGGAGTGTGGCTTTAGTGTGGCTTCTGGACTCTTAGGACGCATGCATCATTGAAACACCATACCTCCACTGTGACTCGAAGCAGCTTTATTTTGGCTGTCTGTAAAAGGCCATTAGTTGGTTGATTCTGTGGAGCATTAAACCTATAACATTCAACTGGCACACATTTTCCCTGTAAAGAAGACTGGAAAAACAATGCATTTTCTTCATTCTTACTTTGGCCCAGTTCAGAAGTAAATTGAATCATAATCTAGCATTACGTAACCTTTCTTAAATTCATATACTCATCCTCTCCTTTCTTTGCTCGCAGAAGGAATATACTTAAACATATTGACCCTAAATTGAAGTTATACTTCAGCAAAATATAGACAGCTAATTTCTGGACAAAATATATCAGTTAACAAATGTGGATATCAAAGAGAAACAAGACGAAAATAGCTATAGGCACTGTGACAACAGGGCAGGTGAATGGTAGTGAAAGCCAGCTCTGTTAGGAAAGAAAGCTGTCCTGGTGAATCTTGAGCTGCTCAGAAGCTGGCAGGGCAGCTTTGTGCCGGTCCAAAAACTAGGACATAAACCAATAAAGTCACTCCTCTATTTCACAGGGGATTCATTTTGGACCCCCAGCCTGTGAAAATGGCTTGAATTGCTGCGTGCAAAGGAGGAAAATGGAGGGAGGACTGTAGATTCAAACTGCAAGAAAAGAGATTCCATGGCCATATACAGACAGGCCAAAATAAAGCTGCTTCGGGTCACTTTGGAGGTATGCTGTTTACATGATGCATGCGTCCCAAGAGTCCGGAAGCTGCACCAAAGCTGTGCACCAGTCCTTAGGACTGGATCATGGCTTTGGTGCGGCTTTTGGGCTCTTAATATGCATGAATTATTTAAACAGAATACTTCCAAAGTGACTCAAAGCAGCTTTATTTTGGCCTGTCTGTATAGGGCCCATCTAAACTTTAGGATGATCTTTTTTATTTTGACAATGGAATAGACTGTTGCTGGACTGGGGTGGGTTCTCCTTCATCAAAGGTCTTTAAATAGACTTCGGATGGCTATCTCTCAGGAGTCCTTTAACTGCATTTCCACATGCCAGGAAGTGGGCTATATGGACCTTAGAGTTCCTTCTAATTCT